>PVIH01027190.1:0-17389 GCA_004025045.1 Sigmodon hispidus | reverse complement strand
AGAACTCATTCATAAAGCATAGTCAGCATGTGTGCTCCATAGGAGCTCTAATATCACATGAGCAAATAGTGACAGGAAGGTCAGGGGAACAATGTATATTTTTCTGTCCTACAGTATAGTGATTTCATGGATGTTTACTCATATGGAATCTCATCAAGACATATGTTAGCAAACACAGATTATTGTATGCCCATAACACCTCAATAAATTATTTTTTAAAAATAATACGTCTAATGTAATTTCTGTTCCCACTTTTATTCAAGGACAAGTTACAAGCTGATGACATGGAAGAAGGATCATAGGGATTTGAAAGCTGGAATCACCATTCAATGAGAGTGTTTATATAGGGTTTAGACAGAGAATCCACCAGTGAGATAGAGTGCAGAAGTGGGACCAGAAAATTAACATTGAAATGTAAAAATTTATTTTAAATGAATATCACCTGTTTTGTCCAGTCACCCACTGGTGAGATTGCTGGATTACATGGTCTTTATCTGTAATTGTCTGAGGGTTCTGCACATTATTTGCCAGTGCTGTAGCAAAACCATCTTCACATTGATAGAAAGAAGGGTCCTTTTCATCTTCACAAGAGCTGTTTTCACTCTATCCTCAACTAAATGGCCTCCATGCCATTGGTTACAATTTATCATTTATGGTTCAGTTTTTATTACTTTAGTGATTAGAGATCCTAGCTTTATGTAACAATTTCTATCCAAATGAATTGGCCAAGATAAATATCCAAATCTAAATGAGAGCAGAAATATGTCTGCCCAGGAGAAGTTATCACTTCTCACTTGCTCTTTGTCCAAACATGTGTTATCTTTTGGAGTCACACCTCTATGAGAAGGATAAAAATGGCTTGCACTTGAGAAGATAAATAAATCCTCTCTTTTGGATGTCACAAATAGTATCCTGTTCTTTAACATGAGTCATGGTTCAAACACAGTATTGATTAATCAAAATGAGGAACTTGTTTTTGAAATATTACCACTTGATTAAAGGTCATATCATACTACAAAGTTTACTTCAGTGAGACTACTTCCCAGTGCTGGATGAACAAGTTTAAGAAACTCTTATTTTCAAAAATTTCTACATGTTTCAGTATGGGTTATACAGTGCTCATGGTTGGTAGAACAGTGTTAATAGAGCAAAGGAGGGTACTGGGTTCTCCAGACTTACACATAAATTACACGTAATGGTAACGTGCTGCCCATTGTGTGAGTCAGAAACTGAACCCCATCTACAGCAAGGACATTATGGTCTCTGCACCACTCAAGTGTTTCTCCAGTGAAAGGAAGAGCAATCACAACCTTCCCATTCATGTTTTCTGCATGTTTGTTCACAAGTGTGTAAATATCACATTGTGATGAATAGATCTGAAGGACATTTTATGAGTGAGAGCCAGGCATCAAAAGAACATAGGACTCCTTATTAAGTGGCACCTGAGAAACCTGAATGAAGGCTATGTAATACTGAGTGAAATATGACCATGGATTTCACACTATAGCCTGAGAAGTCTAAACAGTGATATTGGAAAGATTATTGAAATAATTACTTGTTTCTATATCAAGCACAGTTAACATGATATTATGGTCTTCTTATATGGGGAAAGTTGATTTTATGAGGTATCTACCCTCAAACCATGACAGTATAGCCATTCAACAGTGAACATGTATGAGAAAATATAATGTTAGACAGAGTAAATACAATCAGATTCAAACATCACTTAAATACAAGAGTGTAGGTATATTATCGAAAATTCAAGCAAAAGAAAAGCAAACTCATTACAAACATCTCTGGTTATTCTCTAATATACCATATACTAGTGATGTATTTTCTTAAGTATCAACTGAATAATTTTTATTTTACATTATTAAATTATAGCAGCATTTAATTATATTTGAATTGCCTAAAATGTAAACAATAGTTCATTATAGTAGTAATTATACCACTGTTAGATTCATAATTACAAAATGAATCTATAATTTTTTAAAATTTCTTGAATGTTGCACAAATTCTGGTTGTAACAAAAGAAATTCAGAGTCAGATATTGGGAAAAGGCTGAAATATCAGAGAGTGGAAACACCACAGTGAAATCTCACCTACCTATATTCTAGTTTCCTGAACTTCTAGCACCTGGTTGGACTTCTAATTGCTTGCTGTTTTTCTAAGCCTGCCTTAAATAACTTCTTTGTATCCCATCCAGGTTAAGATTAAAGGCATGAGCTACTCTATTTGGTAGTCAGCCTTGAACTCACAGAAACATGGAAAGATCTCTGTCTCTGGAGATATGGGATTAAAGGCATAGGTCACCACAGGGCTTTCCTTGTGCTAGGATTAAAGGTATGTGCTGTTGAAATTTAGCTATTTGGCATTGTACTCACAGAGATCAAGACATCACAGAGATTGTTGAGTTATGTGAGTTGCCACTTCTCTGTTGTCCCTGAAACTCCCGTAGATACCTCTTCCTAGTTCGACTGTGGGTTAATCTCTTAATATTCAAGGTTTTCTTAAATATGTAACATATGACCACACTAGAATCTTGCTCATCAATTACAATGGCTTAGAAGTATCAATATTGTATAATTTCCTAAGAAGTAAAACATCTATAAGGTCTAAAAAATAGTCAAACATCTGAATAGTAATAATAGTTATAATATGATTTAAAATGGGAAATGAAAATAATAAATTTGAGGCCACCAGACATTGTTGAAATTTATTTTTATCTCTATTCAGAATCTGGCTCAGCCACTTTTTCTGGGATCTTTTTTTGGACCAATATTGAATTGGTGTGATTCTTCAGTTACTGCTATAAGATCTATTTACAGAAAAATCTATACATAATTTATAAAATAGTTATTTGTGCTTGTTTATCTATCACTTGACATAAAACAGTCAGACAGAATTATAGAAAGAACGTTTCAGAAATACATGCACTCTTATCATACATTATCTGAGCACATGCTATAAGAACACAAACTCTGGGATTTTTGACCTTAAATGGTGGTGTGTACCTGAATTCTGCACCATATCACCTGGATATCTTTTCCTTTGTGACTCCCCAGATTGAATCATAAGAGATAATCAAGAGCAGAGAATTCTGAGCCCTTTCCATGCACTATTGATTCTTCAGCTCTAATTCAGAGGAGAATATTTGTACTTGTATGTTTAATATTTTACTTAAACCAATTTGGATGTGTGGAAGGTCCTTTGGTGTTCCTTTAGTGTTAGAATCTCAATATCAAGTTGTGCATTTTCTTGGTGAAAAAGGAAAAGGCTGGGAATTAAAATATTTAATTATTGACTTTAATATAGTATAGGTCTAAGCAACTCATTTATAAATTTGTCCCTGCTTAGGGCTACCTCCTTCATTGCTGGCAGGAATAAAACTTGTACAGTCACTTTGGAAAGCAGTATGGTAAGTCTTCAGAAAACTGCGCATTAGTCTACCCAATGATGCAGCAATGCCACTTTTGAGCATATACCCAAAGGATACACATCTTATCCTAAGGGCATTAACTCAACTATGCTCATAGGAGCATTATTTGTAATAGCCAAAAACTGGAAACAACCTAGATGTCCCTTAACTGAAGAATGGATTCAAAAATTGTAGTACATTTAGACAATGGAGCACTAGGCATCAGTAAAAAATTACACTCTTAAATTTGAAACAAATGACTGGTTCTGGAGAGTATGCTTCTGCGTGAGGAAGCTCAGTCCCAGAAAGGCAGACATGGTATATACTCACTCATAAGTGGGTTTTAGATGTAATACAAAAGATAACCAGGCTACAATCTATACCCTGACCCCCAAGCATCTAGGTAATAAGAGAACGTTAACAACAACACCTATAGATTTCTCTGGGAATGGTAAATAGAGAAAACCCCAAGAACCCAAGGATGTGCCTGGATTGGTCCTCAACCAATAATGGAGTGGTGCCTAAACAGGACATTACCTATAATCAAATGAATAATGCCATCCTAAGTGTCATCACAGAACCTATACCCAATATTGAATGGAGGTGGAGGCAGAGATCCATGGATGAGCACTGGGCTGAGCTCTCCTTACAGCTGGAGTGTGGGGGAGAAAAGTCCCACAGAGATGACTGTCTAGAGCTGTGGAGAGCACACTGAATCAAGAACAGTCCCTGAGGAACCATAGGACAAAGATGTAGGCAATTATCCATTAGCCCTCCAAGGGTAGGCAACTGTTAATTAACATGGGCATTATGTAGAGCTTCTAGGGCTAGGATCAGACTGTGTTCCAGCAAATGGGCTGGCACCTTGGAGCCTATTTCCTGCAGTGGAGTGCCTAAACTAGCCTAGGTATTGGGATGAAAATACTCAGACATGCCTGGAGTAGATGCACCATGCTGAACTGGCCCATTTTGGGACTTCCTGCCTTTTGCGGGAGAGGATTAGGGGATGAAGTGGGGGGCGGAGGCTGAAGGCAGAGTGGGAGTGATTGGCAACAGGGAATGATGGATGAACAGGGGAAAACATGGAAAAAAGTTTTTTTTAAATAATAATAAAAATAATAACAATAATAATAATAAAGAAAAAATCCAACCAGAAGCTTCACATACAATAGACGTTTTGCTACAGTTTCTGGAAATAAATGAATTTATGAATACTTCAAGAGAAACTTCCTTGGAAAAAGAAACTTTGTGCATATATCTGTCACCCCATGTATTGTATTTTTTTACCTCTATTTATTGGCACATTCATGCCACAGCACACATGTGGAGGTCAGGGGACAACTTTCAAGATCTGGTTCTTTTCTTATCACATGAGTCCTGGGAATCCATCTCTGATCTCTGTACTTAACAGCAAGATCCTTTCCCTACTGAACCATCTTAGCTGCCGGAATCACCTAATTTCATTTGCCACAGACTCTGTTGGGTTCAGAAATCTACTTTCACAATGCTTCTCTTCTTTAAATAATAACAATAATAATAATAATAATAATAATAATAATAATATGGATATTATTTATTAGAATCCTCATTATGTTGCATGGCTCTAATTCCCAAGAAACCAAATAAAGAAACTGCCTGAAACAAAAAATAAAAATAAATATTTGGATGAAATTCCAGAAACATCCTGTAAGGCAAGCAACAAAAAAAAGAAATTCAAACTTGGCTAGATTCATGGTTATATGTTAAAATGTCATGGACATTTAATTTGATGGATAAATGTTGGCCTAAATTTTTTCTCAGTGACATATGCCAGCATTGGTTCAAGATATGGACTGCATTGTTTAATAAATATGTTAAATTTCTATGTATCACAGCAGTTATTTTAATAGATACCAGAGGTGAGTTTTTAAACACTTTGTATTGTGTGTATGTATGATGTAATTGCATACTATGTATATGTTTATGATGGACTTCCATGTTTGTGTTCCTTTGTGCACCAGTATGTGAATACATGATGTAGAATGTGTGTGGAAATTAGAGGTTAATGTCTAGCACTGGTCATTGTGTGGGCCTGCTTTGAAGAATGACTCTCCTGTTTTGCTCACACCAAGCTGGATGGCCTAAGATGTGGGACTCTATCTCTGCCTTCCATCCTGCCATAGGATTGCAGGAATTAGAGATGCTCAGTGTCACATCTGACTTTATGTGGGCTATGGGCATCCCAATTGGGGTCCTCTTACATGCACGATTTATACACAGCCAGTTCCCTAGGCCCATGGATGATGATTTTTAAAATAAGTTGATTTTGTCTAGATTAGCCATTTTTATAAATTTGTTCATTGATTTGAGATACTCACTAGAGTTACTAAGTTTGGTACTGAAATATGTAACTTCAAAATTATTAAATATTACATATAACTATTTGATGTACCTTATGTACATTAATGTGCATTAACTCTTTCTCCATTGTTTTCTAAATTCCAAAATGACACTCATTATAGATCAGGCTTATGGGGCTGGATATATTGTTGCTGATTGCATAAATTAAATACTAATAATCAAATAAGTACAGAACTTTTGGTTACTCTCAAGAGACAAAAGAACTAACAGGGTTGTTTTGTATTATAATTTGTTTTTTTAAATTATGTTCTTGACTGCCTCTGCATTTTCTTCTCTCTTTGTCTCCTCTTACCCTCTTGCTCCCTCCTTTTCACTCATCCTTTTGCTCTCTCTCTCTCTCTCTCTCTCTCTCTCTCTCTCTCTCTCTCTCTTTAGTAACATCTGCTATAGTTTGTAGATAAAGGTATGAAACAGAATCACATTTTTATGAGAAAGTGACACATTAAAGCATGTACAACTGTCCAATGATTGTGCCATATCAGCTATGTCAGATAATCTGGGAAAAAATCAAACAGAAGTTTTATTTGCCTGCATCAGAGAACAAATATCTGTTAATGTTAATACAGAGATGTAGAGTACAGTCTACAGACTGATTAACACTCCACTTGAGTTACCATTATTAGTTGTGAAGTAATTTTTTCTTCCTTAACTTGAACATTTTGAGAAAGAAATAATTATGTTTCCTCTTTTCCAATTAATCCAAAAAATAAGATAAAAGACGAAGAAAAACAAAGAATCAGGGAGATGAGGTGGTAAGAAGAGGAAGAGGAAGAAAGGGAAGGGCAGCTGGAGGAGGAGGAAGAGGAGAAAGAAGAATTATGATGATTAGAATCGATCTGACTGGCATTGCTATGTTCAAAGTGCCTTCAAACAGAGCACACCCTGGGAGTCTTGGAGATTTGAGTGTTTTATAAAAGAATGAAGAATCCATGATGGAAGAAGATCTGCTTGTAGGCAGAAGTTTCTACATCTCTCCTGGCCCTGAGGTCCTGGAGCTGCTTATTCAATAATCACTCATATGCTTAATATTAATTGCAAATTCTCAGGTCTAGGGCTTAGGCTTCTTGCTATCTAGCTCTAACAACCTAAATTAATCCATAATTATTAATTTATGTATTGCCACATGTTTCATGGCTTTACTTGTGTTTTATTACAATTTTCTTCCCTGGAGGCTGTCAGTATCTCATCTCCCTTGACTCTGCTTTTCTTCTTCCTATATCTCTTAATTTTCCTGTCTTGCCATAGGCTAAAACAGTGTTTTCATTAATCAGTGGCAGCAACACATGTTCACAGCATATAGGAAGACCACTTCACAGCATCTGCTAACTCTGTCATCGCACATATGGGAATAATAAAAGCTGAAAATACCACAGTGACTTTCAAAACTTTCAGGTTAACTCAACTTTAGCACTATTCAGTTTTCATATTGCATTCAAGTGGTCTATATATCAATAATTACCATAGTCTTGATCACTTGATAAACAGGTTATTTCTGTCATTACTTTAATACATTTGACAAATACATCATACAAGTTTATACATTTTTCCCCAAAATACGAAAGCAAAGTTTACTGAAAATTATGAGCTGCATAACAAGGACCTCTCTTTGACAGATATGTGTGATAGTGGCCACAGAAGGTACTTTTGCAAATTGGGCTTTGAAGGAAAAAATCACAAGGTTAGGCAAGAATCACAAGGTTATACCAAAAACACAAGTTTATTCTTTACAATATATTTGAGCACTAATTTGGAAATGACCTTGCCATAGTCAGCAGTTGCTCACTTTCTTCAGTGATTTAAACTATTTGTCAAATAGATCTGCTACTTCTTTGGTTATAGTTACTCCAAGGTATTTAATACTATTTGCAGCTATTATAAAGGGAGATGTTTCCCTTATTTCTTTTTCAGCCCTTTTATCTTTAGTGTATAGGAGGGCTACTGATTTCTTTGAGTTAATCTTGTATTCTGCTACATTGCTGAAGGTGTTTATCATTCTTAGAAGTTCCCTGATAGGATTGTGTGGGTCACTTATGTATACAATTGTATCATCTGCCAATAGAGATAGTTTCACTTCTTTTTTTCCAATTTGTATCCCCCTTAATCTCATTTCATTCTCTTATTGCTTTAGCTAAACTTTGAGAACTATATTGAATAGATAAGGGGAGAGAGGACATCCTTGTCTAGTTCCTGAATTTAGTGGGATTGCTTTGAGTTTTTCTCCATTAAATTTGATGCTGGCTGTCAGCTTCTTGTAGATTGTCTTTATTATATTGAGATATTGTCCCTGTATTCCTGCTCCTTCCAGAGCTTTTATCCTAAAAGAGTGTTGGATTTTGTCAAAGACTTTTCAGCATCTAATGATATGATCATGTGGTTTTGTTACTTAAGTTTGTTTAAATGATGGATAACATTTGCGGTTGTTTGTATGTTAAACCAAACCTGCATTTCAGAGATGAAGACTACTTGGTCATGATGGATGATATTTTTTATATATTGTTGTATACAGTTTGCCAAAATTTTGTTGAGAATTTTAGCATCAATATTCATGAGGGAAATTGGTTTGTAATCCTCCTTCTTTGTTGTGTCTTTGAGTGGCTTGGGTATTAGGGTAACTGTGGCCTCATAAAAGGAATTTGGCAATATTTCTTCAGTTTCTACTGTGTGAAATAGTTTGAGGAATAATGGTAGTAATTCTTCTTTGCATATTTGGTACAATTCTGTGCCGAAACCATCTGGACTTGGGCTTTTATTTTTGAGGAGGCTTTTAATACAGCTTCAGTTTCTTTAAATAGAAGCCACAGGGTCTCTGTACTTAGTGACAGTTATGACTTAACCACTGTGTGTGCAGGAGTGACAATTGATTCTGTGCAAGGTCATTATACTCTCTGAACCAGTGATCTGTTTCTCCCAACTCCCTGATGGTTCTATCAGGTTTGCTGCAGTTCTGTCCTCAACAGCATAAATATCACAGCAATCTTCATGAACCTGTAGAACATTTTTTATCAGTGATAGCCAGGTACCAAGATGGCAAAAGGGCCAGTAGTAAATGGAAACTAAGAAACTCAAGGTAGGGAAAGTAATATTAAGACAGGGTGACTGTGGTTTGGGCAGTATAGTGTGATATATAACTACTTGGTAAGATGGGAAGGGCTATACCAAACATTGAGTTGTGTGGATATTGATCATAGTTAGTAACAACATATCCTGCCTTCATAAAGGAGAGACTAGATTTTATAAATTATTACCAAAATAAAAACTAGTCATTCAACAAGTAGTGAAATTATTGCTTTGGACACTGACCTGAAAACTATTTTTTACCAATTTCAAATGCATAAAATGATAATCAAGATCCTTTTATATGATCCTTTTGGTATAGAAGCAGAAAACCATTGATATTTCAGTTTCCAAGGTTTCTTTAGAAAGATTCATCAACTCAGGTTAGCTGTGATTTCTCTATGACATGGGAAAAATTAAAAGAATAATTTATAAATTTTTCAAATTTCCAGCTTATAACTGAACTAATTGTTGAATTCTTTTAAATACCTATATAAACATTAAAATAAATAAACATATATTTTTATTAACATACGTATGTTTATTTATTTATATATGTTTATATATAAATGTATGTTTTATGTATATAATGAACACATATATGGAAAAATTAACATTGTATGTCATTCTCTTTGATAAGGAAAACCTGTAAACCATTGGATAGTAAACAGTGTTTATAAGAAACCATTTGGTCTAGTGTGTCCCATTCATAGAATATGACAGTGGAGAGGGGCCAGGAGGATTCTTCACCCTTTTTGGTGGGGACATGAAAACACAGAATCTAATATTAAAAGTGATGCACACCAGGATATCTTAGAACTTCCTGGCTTCTAAGGCAAGACCATACTGGTCCTGGGTGTTCCTGTTGTACCTCTACTCCCAGGCTGGCCATGAGTGTCTCTGCAGTGAGGTTTTTGAGCAGGCTCACATTGGGTTTCCTCACTGTGTCTCTGGTACAGTAATACATGGCAGTGTCCTCAGTTTACAGACTGTTCAGTTTTAAGAAAACTTGGCTCTTGGAGGTGTCTCTGCTGATGGTGATTCTGGATTGCAGAGCTGAATTATAATTTGTGCCCCCACCACTCCATATTGCTCCCATCCACTCCAGACCCTTTCCTGGAGGCTGGCGGACCCAGTGTACATCATTGTTGGTTAAGGAGAACCCGGAGACAGTGCAAGTGAGAGACAGGGTCTGTGAGGGCTGCACCAGGCCAGGTCCTGACTCCTTCATCTGTACCTGGGACAGGGCACCTGGGAACAAGTAACATCACCATCAGTCCTACATTCCATAGATGACATGCCTGGATCTTCTACTGAAACCCTGGCACACTCACAGCTTGGAAAATTCAGCAGGGACAGGAGCAGCAGCAGGACAGCCATTCTGTGTTGTAGTTCCAGTGAGGAGGTGATGGAGCTTCTAAGGTAGGTCTTGGCTTTCAGCCTGAGCCTTGGAGCTGTTTTGCATTGGGGGAGGTTCCTGAGGGTATAAAAGGAAGCACAGGCTAGGGTACAATTTCCCTTTCAAGACACTGAGATTTGCCATGTGTTTCTTTGAGTTACTGGAGATACTAACCAAATAACATTTACCTGATACTCTCTGGATTTCCACTCCCAGATAAACATGAAATACTATAAATTATGCTTTGGAGCACAATAGTCAAAATGTTTACAATAACTGAATTCACTTTTGTTCATTTAGTGCTGTAGAGCAAGATTCCATGTCCTCAGATCATTAATCTAACATGTCAAGTAGAGGACTAAAATGACACTGTGGCTCTTTGTGACCAGAAATCCTGATTAAGAAACTACTTAAAATTATTTTTCTTGGTGTCTGTGGAGTTGTGTTGGGTCCTGCCCAACTACTGAATGTTACTTGATATGAGGGAAGTGTGGATAGAGAAATATCAGAGATAGCAAGTATTAGAGACAGAAATCAGTATGAAGTGCTCGCAGTAAAGACTGTAGCAGCCCTTAGTTCATTTCACATGGGCTATTTTATATACCAACTAGAGAGGATTCAGAAACCCTCCCCTTTTCAAGGACACCATTGTCACAAAGTACAGACAAGTGGAAACACTTTCTCTACTCAAAACGTCCAGCCTTAGGTCTTAAAGGATAAAGAACCTGGTACCCACAGCTTTGGTTAAAACAACATGTTTTAGAGCCTTGCAGAGTTTTAACAAACTTGAACTCTCAGACTTTGAGTCAAGATAAAATAGGATCACACTATGGAGTCTATGTGGGCCTCACAGGGTTCTCTTATCTTTAAGACTTCTCAAAAAATACTTAATAGTTCTCAATAGCTCAGCTTTGCACTCTCTCTGGGATTTGTCATTAAGATCTTGGCTGCTTTATTAAAAAAACCTCTACTCCATCTTTCCATCTGGACTGCGTTCTTGACTCAGTACTTAGCTGTGGATCTCTGTATTTGCCTCCAACAGTTGCTAGATGAAAGTTCTATAGGGACAATTAGGGTGCTCATCAATATGATTATATGGGAAAGTCAGTTAAGGCCCCCTCTTCACTACTGCTTGGAGTCTTAGCTTAGGTCATCCTTGTGGATTCCTGGGTATTCTGGGGAGCCTCAATGGAACAGAACTAGGCCCTCTGAAGGTGGATGACAGTTGAATGGTGTTTGCAGCTTATAGTGCCTTTGGAAATGGGAGCAGCATTTATTCCTATTGCATGAACTGGTTTGAGGAGCCCATTCTCTACAAAGGATCTCCTTCCTCAGTCTTGTTACTGGAAGGAGGACCTTCGTCCACTTTAATTTCATATTCCTGACTGAATTAACTCTCGCTGGGTATCCTCCCTCAGGAATGGATGCAGGATAGGGTGGGGGAATTTGGGGAAGGACTGGGAAGAGGGGAGGGGAAACAATGGTGGGTATGTTAAAGATCTTATAAATAAAAAATATATAAAAATATGAAAATATAAAATAATGACACTCTGAAAAAGAAATAACTCTGGAGGAAGCAGTTCACAAATATCACATGTGATCCCATGGTATTCTGAGGGGAAATCTGGGGGATTTATTTGTGTGCCATCTTACTGAGGCTCAGACTTCATCTTCTCAGTTATGAACATCTTACCTGGGCACCTGTCTTAGTACCTTTTTATTGATGTCAGTCAATCTCTATATAATTTTCTATCTTTCCTGTCACTGTTCTCAGGTTTAAGCCACACCCACATTCCTAAGTATGAGTGTTGTATTAGTGAAGGTTGGGAAGTTCCATGTTTCATAACATCATAAAAGGCAGTACACTGACATCGGCTTGAGGGTTCTGTTAATTGAGGTGAAAAAAGAAACCAGAGCTGCATAAGTGAGGTCAAGAGGTGGAGGAGAGAGCAGGAAAAAAACATGTGAACCCTGTGCCCTGAGAGAGAATTTTCCAAAGCTTGGAAGTGTAAATCACCCCGAAGAGAAGTGCAGACCTGGAACCAACCTGTCCAGTGAGTACTCAGAGGATGTCTGTCTAGCTGGGCATTGGAGACTTATTTTTTTTGTGTGTATAATCTTCTTACTGTGAGTTTTAGTGGTGGAGACAGGTCTAAACTTGAGGGAGATGGCCATCCTGTGAATGTTGTGATTGTCACCCACAGTGTGAGTGTTGTGCTACAGGAAATTGTTTCGAGAACACAATTCCAAAAGTCCTAAGAAGTGTAGTGGATGGTCATTCAATGAGTTGGCTACATGTTGTTAGTGGTCACATGAAAAAACATGAAAAAAGCAGATTAGATATGAGAATCTCTTACTGAAAGGCTAAGGAGGGATATAGTTCAGAAGTAATGGAAAATAAGGATGGATTTTTGACTCTACATTTATACAAAAAATAGCTACAAGTCTTAAATATTTTAAGTTGGTATGGATTTTGTATATTGATACAATTGTAAGGTTATTTTGTTATACTGTATATATGTTTCTATTCTTGTTTAAAGTATTGTCTCTATTCAGCTTATTTAAAATGTAAGTATTAGTTCTTATAAATGTTTGGAAATTGCTTGCTCTGCACTTCCTGTTTACTCTGGTAATTTTATATCCTTCTCATGTCTCAGATGGAGTTGAACATAAGACGGATATAGTTGCAGTTTTTCTAGTGAAATAAATTTTAAAACCTAACAAAATATAAATAAAGTATATATTTTTGAGAAATATAAAATGCTAGAATTGTTTAAGGTCTAAAAATAGTTTTGACTTGGTTATTAAAATTATAATGGAAAGTAAAATGTTTTTTTTTGAATTTGCCAAAATTCACATAGACTACACACTGTAAATGTAATTCCAACCTGATATTTATTTTGATTGTATATAGTTCTACTATGTTTGAGATAAAACCTTTGCTTTTTATTTATACAAAATGAGGACATGTTATGGAATATTTGTTCACTGTCTGAAGATCTATTGTTGTGAATGATAAAATGAACATATGAACAACCAATAGTGAGGCAGAAGGTATAGTGAGAACACAAATATAGATTTATATGTGGGGAAGGAATATAGACACTAACTCCATTTGCTTATTTGTGGTGTGGGATAATGACCTCAGATTCTTGTTATTTCAGTCTTGAAATAAGGGAGCCTGTAGACTGGGGAGTCACTGAAAATCCAGAGATGATGTGACCTTTAAAGAAACCTAGGAAGAACCAGTCCCAGCATGGCTTGCTCTCAGGATTGAAGAGGTACACTTCTACTGGTGAGGAATGTATATTTAAGGAAAGCCTAGGGGTAACCAGTCCCAGCATGGCTTGCTCTCAGGATTCAAAAGGTAGACTTCTAATGGTGAGGCATGTCTATAGGAGATCTCAAAACATATGCTCACCCCATTCTCTTTAGTTCATCATTTTTACTGTTATGACTCCTATTGGCAGGACAACTATAACAGTGAAGGCATAGACTGATATACTCATGCAAACAGTTATTCTTTAGCAAGTCATGGGTTTCTGAGTGTCTTAGGGAGTGGTGATGAGGTTCCCACACAGCAGTAATTGTTAGATTTGTTTTATAGGTCATCAGACATTAAAGCAGCACCAAGACAGCCATGCTGTATTGGAGGCTCTTGTGAGAAGACACTGGGGCTTCTCAACTAGGCCTGGGCTTTCTGCCTAAGCAAGAGATTTGCATTGCATTGGGGGATGTTCCCAAAGAGAATAAAAGGAAGCATCAGTTAATGTTTACAATTTTCTCTCAGGCATCTGAGATTTACCATTGTAACTGGTGACAAAATAATCAAGGGCACTTTTAATTCTGAATATTCAATTCCATATGATAAAGAAACTTTATAATCTATACTGTGTAGGCTTTGGATGCCAAACATGATGAGTCTACATTTATTCTGGGCTGATAGAGTATACCAAATTCTTCGTGCCTTGTATATCCCTGTAAATTCCAACAGAGTGTTTAGTATGGAATTTAGTCATATGTGAAACTTCAGCCACTGACTCATATTAAATCCAGGTTAAAAACTATTTAAAATTTCTTTTTCTTTGTGTCAGTGAAATCAATAATTTTTTTAATCACTCTCCTTAAAATTTCATTTTTGAGGAATCAACTCATGAACATTTAGTTAAAGTGATTGTAAATGTTTATCTGAGATAAAACCAAGGGATTGATTTTGCTGCTATGCCAGTGATCTCAGTTTATTTCTGTCCACTCAGGGACACCATACTTGGAGACCAGTCTTACTATAGATCTCAGACTCTCTTATAAGTCTCATTTTATTCCTTTATTTCACCACATTACAAAATCTAATATTCCTAAATATGACTATTGCATTAGTCAGGAATGAAGGTCAGCTGTTCATCACAACTTATGAAAATCAGTTGAATACAATCATATCATGGAAATAACCAGGACACTATATGTATATATTTGGGTAATATTTTTTACTCCAAAGACACTTACAGTACAAAGGATATTCAGAGGGAAAAGGAAGAAGCAGTGCGCAGGAGAGTGCCAGTGAGCAGTCTTTTCCAATCAAGCCACAGACCCAAAAAGGGGTCGGGCTCTCTCCTTGTCCAGGGATATTTCCAGTTGACCATGCACTGCCAGGCTCTGGTTCCTTGGCATCATTGGAGTTTACCTGGGTAGCTTCTGATTTCCCGCTACACAACTCATGAAAATCAGTAGAATGCAATCAGGCTTGAGGGTTTTAATAACTGAAGTAATAAAATGACAGAGAACCATAAGTGATTTCTAGAAGTGGAGAGGAAGGTATGCTTAAATAAAGGAACTATTTTATTTGAGAATTACTATAGATATGAAGAGATTAAAAAACCCTTATCTATGCTTTATTAAATTAATTCACCTGGAAAATAAAGAGAATAGCTCAAAGCACCCATTGAGTGAGGACCCAGTGAACATCTAAGACTTCTTTCACATTGAACACCCAAAATCTTGTGTCCCTTATTTCTCTGTGCATAGTTACTGTACTGTAAGTCACAGTGGTGAAGACATGACTTGACATTGAGTTGACAGACATATCTTTCAGGCTCAGATTGTCACCCACTTCTATCAGTTCCCCTTGCTTATGAATCTAAGGGTTAGAAGAATGTTTTCACACATTATCCTTAGTTCTTCTCATGCTGCGTTTACTGAGATTTCATTGTGGTTATAAAATCCTGGGAAAGAAGATCACAGGAACCATTGCATAATATTTACAGCACACTTAAGAAGTGGTATAAAATTTCTTACTCCAAGATTTTTAATAGTTTATTTCTGTATTTGTGAGCTCTGGTCTTTTGTGTTTCTCTTCTCCAAGAAACTTCCTAGAAGGAAGTCACTAAGTAAAGACACTCAAAGGAAAAGTGTTTAGGACAAAGCTGTACATTTTTCACTAGAGAGGTGATTCTTATACTTAAGTATCTCTTCAGTTATTTATTTACTTTTTTAGAGTGGACCTATGGACTCTCTGGTAATGATCAGCATCAGACTCTAGTACCGGACAGTGTATTTGTAAGATTGTTAGAATTTTGTCAGTGTAGCAAAAGCTATGATCATCTGAAAAATGGAAACCCTATTTGGAAAAGTGGCCCCGTCTGATTGGCCAGTGTGCAACCCTGTAGTGTCATTTTACCAACATTTTAATGACACAATTTCCATTATATTTTTTAGAAAGAAGTTGATAAATTTTTCCATTATTACACGGACATAAAATTCATTGCAGAAGCAGACATTTTATGAAGACTGAGAATAAAGTTCATCAAAGAATCCCTCATCCCCACTCCCCTCCTTCCTATGCCCGTCTCTCCTGATGACCCTTTCCTGCTCCTCCTTCTCTCATGTCTCTTACTTCCTCTCCTTCATTCCATTCTTTTTTTTTCCTCCCTGATAACCTTCCTGTTCTTTGCTTTCTCTCTCCTTTCTCCTACTCCCTCACACCCAGTCTCTTTTTCATTACTTCCATTGTTTCCTTTTCTGGCTACATGCAGAAAGTTGTTTGCCATGTGTGTATAATTGTAATCACTTTATTGCACCTGTAAGTGTTTGTCAATCTCAATCACAATCAACTTCCTGCTTTCTCATTTTTTAGGTTATAGCAAGTACCTCTCATATATATATACATATTCATATATGTATATATATTATGACAGTTGTCGATCCCTCATTTAATTGCTACACATTCAGAAAGAGGCTTCTCTCACCAAGGTACATACAATCTATTAGTAAATATGTAGAAGATAGTTTAAGTATATGCTTCTTGGTAAAACACAGTAAATTTCCTCATGCAATAGTTTTTTTTTAATTTGATCTTGTCTGTGTTTTAATTTTAAGAATTTAAAAATTGCTTTGGTTTTAAGGCAGGATTCACTTAGTCAAACATATTGAGGATCTCACATGGGTTGGAAATGTGCAGTCCCTTTCCTATATGTGCCTGACCATTTAACTAGCTTAGTGCTATAATATTATGTGTTACAATATATAATACATACAATGTCCATGGCCACCATCTCACAGCACTCCTACACATTCTCTAGTACTTACATTCCTTCAGCCCACTGTTCAGTGGTTTTCCTCATCTGTGGAGGTAGGAATAAGAAAGTGAGATATATGTGGAAGTTTTGAAATGGATACCCTAACTGTGGATAAACACTCACACAGTTGTCTATTCTTAGCACTGAATAGTCATAAATCTTCAAGTTCAGTGATGGATGCTTATGGATAGAGTGTTACTTTATGTGGGGATGTGACGATTGGTGACTCCACACATGGGCATATGAGCAGCACTACTGTGTTATAAAAGAAAACATGACCTTGGATGAAAATGTATTTGGAGAACTAGAGGCAGGGGAAGGTGAAGAAAATAGTTGTGAAAGAAAGACATTTAGGGGAAAATAAGAGAGGATTGATATTGTCCATGGTTTACAACATAGCTGAAATCTTCCATGAAATTTGCAGAGTTTTCCTGCGAAGGGGAAAGAGATGATATAGCATACAATCTTTTAGCATTCAGATACCATTACAGAAAACTATGTTGTCAGTTATAATAAATTTTATAAAAATTTGAAAAAAAAAACAAC
>PVIH01027189.1:0-17403 GCA_004025045.1 Sigmodon hispidus | reverse complement strand
TAGGTGAGTTTGCTTCTAATTGCTCTAGGGCTTTCAGCTGCACTGTTAGGTCTCTAGTGTGGGATTTCTCAAGGTTTTTCATATAGGCGTCTAGCGCTATGAATTTTCCTCTTAAGACTGCTTTCATTGTGTCCCACAAGTTTGGATACGTTGTAGATTCATTTTCATTGAATTCTAGGAAGACTTTGATTTCTTTCTTTTTTCTTCCTTGACCCAGAGATGGTTCAGCTGATTGATGTTTAGTTTCCATGAGTTGGTATGCTTTCTTTGGGTTTTGATGTTGTTGAACTCTAACTTTAGGCCCTGATGGTCCTATATGTTACAATGGATTATTTCCACTTTTTTGTATCTGCTGATATTTGCTTTATGACCAATTATGTGGTCAGTTTTGGAGAAAGTTCCATGAGGAGCTGAGAAATATGTATATTCCTTTGCCTTTGGGTGGAAGGTTCTGTAGATATCTATGAAATCCATTTGCATAATAACCGCATTTAGACTCCTTATTTCTCTGTTGAGGCTCTGTCTGGTTGATCTATCCAGGGTTGAAAGTGGGGTATTGAAGTCTTCCACTATTAGGGTGTAAGAATTGATGTGGGATTCGAGCTTTAGCAGTGTTTCTTTTACATATGTATGTGCCCCTATATTAGGGGCATAAATATTTAAGATTGAAATCTCCTCTTGACCAATTTTCCTGTGATGAATAAGTAGTTACCCTCTTGGTCCCTTTTTATTGCTTTTAGCTTAAAGTCTACTTTGTTAGTTATTAGGATTGCAACCCCTGCTTGTTTTTTAGTACCGTTTAGTCTAAATGCCTTGCACTAACACATTTAAATTTAAGGTGGAATGATAACAGCACAAAAATACTCACATGAATAACAAAATTTATGATGCCACCATACATCAGTGGCAAAATTCACCTCCCACTTTACCCTTCTCTTAATTTTCTTATTGGATGATGTAGTCTTTATGCTTTGAAGCTGTGACTACTTTGACATCTCTGGAATTTATTTTAGCTATTCTTCTCTATGTGTCCCACATTTTAAATTTTCATTATCAATCCTTTCATTTATTTATTTACTGATTTACTTATTTATTTATTTTTGGCTTTTTGAGACAAGATTTCTTCATGTAATAGCCTTAGCTGTCCTGGAATTTGCTCTGTAGACCAGGCTGGCTTTGAACTCACAGAGATCCACCTGCTTCTGCCTCCCAAGTGCTGGGATTAAAGGTATACATCCACTGCAGCCTCACCATCTTCCTTTCTCTTTTCCTTACACTAATACTAAAGAACATAATTAAAAGTATCTGTGAGTTTATAGATACATTTTTAGAAACTTGTTAGTCACTTAAGTTTTTTTCGGGTATTTGGAAAGAGATAAAATTGATACTTTCTTCTCTCCAGGAAGTTACCATCTAGTTAGGCATCATCTACATAGGTTTCTCAAACTCGTGACTCTTTCACTGAGAAATCTGACATAAGACTTAGTATACAGCTATATAAAATTGGTTACAAAGCAAACACTTAACTGATAATAACTTTTAAAGAAATGTACTTTAAAGCAATACTTTAATATACATATAACTTCAATGTTTATTAAAGATAAAAGTAAATATGAATGTGAATGATGTGATATTTGTTTAGTTTTACACAAAGCAATAAATCTTAGTTGAATATTCAATACTGCAAGATACAGAGCCTTGTCAATGCTTTTCAGAGGTGATTGTTATTTTCATTTTATAATCAATCATCTATGCTGAGAATACTGCTTCATGTAAATGTATCTAGTATATAACTGCAGAAGCTTTAGAGTTATTTCAGAACAAAGTTAGTTCTACTTTTTTTTTCAATTCTACTGGATTAATTTTTTAACCTTAGTCAATTGACAAGGCAAAGTCTGCATTACTTGATTTTACTTCTACTCATAATAGTTTATGTCACCTTGTATTTTTGCTGCTGTTAAATGAGTTATTAAACTGCATGCATTCTAATTATAATCTAGAATGTGTTTTTAAAAAGTTTTCATGGCTGAGTATAATGGCACACACCTATAATCCCCATACTTGGGAGTTTTGGTCTTTTCAGTGCCAGCCTGAGCTATACAGTGAGACCCTGAAATAGTTTTTACATTGTTTTTAACCTTTTAATTTTGTTAAGGTTCTTGGTTAATATGTAAAATCGACAGACAGATCCAGATACCTCTGCAAAGTCCTCCTCATACATAGAAATGGTGTTCTGTGTTTCTGTGAATAAACTTACAAGCCTTTATAAAATCCTTCTTGATTTAAATTTTAGCTGATTTTCTCATATCTAAGATAAAATGCTCAAAAAGGAAACTTAAGGGAAGAGTGGTTTGTTTTGGCTAATTATTTAAGGGTATGATCTGTCCTGATGGGGGAGATGTAGTGGTAAAAGCATCTCTAGCTCCCACCAGAGAAGTATGAGGCAGCCAGTCAGGAGAAGTCTCTCACAGAGAGTAAAGTGAAATGAACACTGGTGTTCCACTTGCTTTAGCCATTGTTCATTTTTATTCAGTCTGGAACGCCTTGCCAATGAAATGATTATGTTCACATTCAGGATAAGTCTTTCCTCTACAATGAAACCTTTCTGCCAAAATCACTCACACATATGCCCAGATATGTGCCAGATGGACTCCAGATGATTCCAAATCTAGAAGATTTCACATCATAGTATATATGCTTAGAATTCCTCCTACAAGCTAATCAGCTATTATTTGTATTGTTTTATGCTCAACCCTGTTACAGCTAAAATTTAAGAGTATTGCTTAAATTTCCCCCTGAACAAGACATCTCAAAGCTATTGAACTAGATTTAAGGTGTTCCTTATGAAGCTACTAGAACGAACTCTCCTGGCTACCATGGAACACTGCTCGTTCATTTAGCTTGATGAATATTAGGTTACTATGTGAACATAAGTTCCAGTCCCATCATTGAAATAACAGTGAAAAGCATTTCCTGTCCATTGGGTTGATTCTGCTTAACAGTTCTATAGAACACATTGCAGACTAATTTAGTGATGCAGGTAGCATTGAATATGACAACTTCTTATAATGAAACTGAGAAATTTTTGCATGTGAATAAGGAGATGTACCAAAAGAAGTATTTATCACAGAGTGATGATATAAATCTCAATATAAGCCCTGAGGTAAATAAATACTTGTGGTATGTTCACAATATGAAAAACATTATGAACCATAGCTTTTTCATTTATTTAAAAGCCTTGAAAACAATGGCAAGCAATTAGGGTGAATTTCAAGGCAAGGGCTGTAGTTCATCAGTTGAGTAATTACCTAATGTGCATCAGGCCCTGGGTTCAATCCAAAGAAGTATCAAAAGAAAGGGGTGAAAGAATGGCAGAAGCAGAGGCAGAGCAACCAGATGAACAGCAAGTTTCAGAAGAATTCATCCAGTTTGGTTCTATTTGGAAGGCAAAATATTAACAACAAAAATTACATGGTGACATTAATGTTTCTTTAATTATAAAAGAAGTATACATAATGTGAAAGGATAAGATCTGACAACTGTAGTGACCATATAGCTGTTAGGCAAGTAGTTCTCTGGACTTCTTACTGTGTCTCAACATTTTCTACCTTGAATATGAAGGAGCTTTTTGCTTTTAAGCTCTGATACTAGGTCAGCTGTTAACTGGCCATATGACCCTTGGTAAAACCTAACGGATCTCTGCATGTTTGTTTTCTCATCTGCAAAATAAATGTGTTGAACTCAGAGACCTTTTAACTGCCTGGCACCATTAAAATTGCAGATTATATTAATTTTTAAAATCTTGACTTAACAGCTTTATTATGATCCATTACTTTGGGCAAAATTCAGAATATTTACTTGTGTATGCAAAACAATCAGTAAAGTCCTATGACCCCAGACAATTACCTCAGCTCAAGGAATACAAACTAAATTCCAAGATTATAAAAACCCCAAAGTAAGGATAAACAAAAAGATCTTTGTGACTAAAAGCACTTATATTACAAAGTTAAAAATACACACACACACACACACACACACACATACACACACACACACACACAAGCCATCATCCTATAAGAAAGCACTACCATTATGAATGTTTTATGGAAATCTGTATATCTGTATCGTCACAGGACCCAACTCACAGCCCAATTTCCTGCTCTGTCTGACACAATTGATGGACAACTGTGATAATTCAAGAAATATGACAAGCACAAGCGTGGGTTTGCAAAGTACACAACTAAATTGGTGTCATTTTTCTATTGTAGACACAAAGAAATGCCTCCATCTCGAGAAAGGGGACACACTGGAGCTCAAGATTAAAATGAGTTTCCCACACCAGCAGCAGAAAAGAAATACTCCTTCCCTACCCCTCAAGGGATAGTTTATATTCTCAATTCTTGTACTTCAAATTATTGGGAGGAAGCAGTTACTTGGCCATAGGGGATATTGTGTCTGAAACATCCATACATAGTTTGAGGAAAACAAAGCAATGGACACTTGTCTCTCTGAGTTTTCAGTCCTTCTGACACACAGGACTCTCATTCTAAAATGTGCATTATGTTCCAGTTTCCTACAAATGAGTCTATGGTATCAGGAAAACTGGGTCACTGTGGAATTCAGCTTTATGGCTTTTAGAGACAATCATTTGTAAATAGTTATAACCAGGAACACAGGAAACCACCATACAGGACAGTGCCATGCTATAGCATATTTCCATGTTTACTCAATGTTTTTAAAAGTGCTAGAGTTAAAACATTATCCAAAAGGGGAACACTTGATCCTAATCTTGATTCTATTGGCTGGAAATCTGAGGACATTATGATATGGATTCCTGTCCCTATGCATGTCTAGGTCCATTCTGCTTCCACTAATGTTATCTATTATGCTTTTGCTGGGACGTTGGTATGAGAGGAGAACTATTAGTTACTTTTCTTGTTAATGAAATAGATTATCTCACAAACTGTTTAAGGATTAGAAGTGTGAAGAATTACCATCTATCCTGGCTGGAAAGGTGTGGCAGCATGAACGAGAGACAGCTGGTCACATGGTCCTTGGCCAGCCAGCAGAGAGAGATAGAAGCCAGTACTCAGCTTGCTTTCTTCTTTTTGTCTTTTTACCAAGTCTGGGAGCCCATCCTTTAAGATGATACTTCCCACATCCAGGATAGGTCTTCCATTAGTTAAGCTCAGGAAATACAAAGACACCCACAGGAAAAAGCCTTCTAGGTGATTTTTACATCCAGTCATATTGTTCATGAAAATTTAGCTCTCACAATCATTATAGTGAGGGCTGATTGTCCTCCCATCCAAAGTGGCTCAATGTTGTTCTACTCAACATTGACTCATTGGAAATACAAATCGTCATCACAGAGCATCGAATGATGAAAGAAAACAGATGACAAGCCCATTCTTCTCCACCTGCAGGCGACCATTGAAAATGTTTATTTATGTGTGGATGCCTGCTGCTCACAGAGGCCAGAAGAGATTAATAAGATTATCTGTAACTGAGGATATAGATGGTTGTGAACCACCTTGTGGATACTGGGAATCGAACCTAGGTCCTCAGGAATAGGAAGCAGTGTTCTCAATCACTGGAGCCCCTCTCCAGTGCTGCTGCCAGTCATTTATCATTGTCTCCTCAACATTCCATATGATCAAAGTGAAGCAATTACGGCACAGTGTGTAAAAGTGTAGTAGGCGCCAGGCCTCAGCTCTCATCATCACCAGTGGTTCTGGGTTAATCTTGAATTGAATAACTTTCCTACCTTTCTCAAGACCCAACTGTATTCTAGCCCTGAGCTGATATTTTGCACTTGCTATTATCAATTATTTTGGGAGCTGATGAGCAATTGCAAATATTTGCATATCTGGGTATTTCCATAATTGCCCTCTAAAGTTGACCACATTTGTTCCTTTCATTGGAATCTCACAGCTAATATCTATGATCATTCCAAAATCCTGCTGTGTTTCAAAACCAACACTCCAATGATGAGGGAAAGCAGGGAAGACTCCAACCACCCTATCACCCTCTGACTAGTAGCATATTAGAAATGCATGAGGACCTGAGTTTAAATCCCCAGAACCCACATAGAGCCAGATATGGGTGTACATACCTATAGTGTCATGTGGCTTGAACCTGTGCATTTCCGAAGTGTGTTGATATAGTCTCTGTGAGTTCATATGTTCATCAGTCCTGTTGTGTTTCCTTGAAGTCACCCATCACTTCTGCCTCTTAATATCTTTCAGCCTGCCCTCCTCTCTAAGTCCATTAGCCTTGAGGGAAGAGTTTCATAAAGACATTTAGGACTGAGTGTTGCAAAGCCTCCCACACTCTTTATATTGTCCAGTGGCGGGTCTCTTTGTTAATTACCATTATTTCAAAAAGAAGCTTCTCTGGTGAAAGTTAAACAATGCTCTCATCTATAGGTATAGCAATATGTCATTAGGTGTCATTTTATTGCTATGTTCCTTTCATAGAATAAAAGTGGTGGTTTACTCTAGGTTCATTACTTACCTATTCTTAGGGTAGGTTTAGCAGCGCCCAGTATAGGTTAGTTCTCATAAAGTAAGTCAATGAAAGTGGTTTGTTACATTCATAAAAAGGTGCTATTTTTACAATGAAAAAAATATGTGTTGTAGAATATTATTTAAGGTATTTTACATTTGTTTGTACTGTGGAAAATTTGTTTAATGATAAAAAGATGTAACGCATTCTTTTATGTTGCATTTGTTTAACTCTGTGAAGTTGTGTTACTTTGCCTGACTAAAACATCTGATGATCTAATAAAGAGCTGAATGGTCAATAGCTAGGCAGGAGAAAGAATAGGCAGGGCTGCCGGATAGAGAGTATAAATAGAAGAAAAAGAAACTGGGAAGAAAAAAGAAGGAACCAGAGAAGGAGGAGGATGCCAGGGGCCAGTAGAGTGAGAGGGAAATTAAGATATACAGAAGGAAGAGAAAGGTAAAAGCTCAGAGGCGAAAGGTAAGTGGGATAATTTAAGTTTAGAAAAGCTGGCTAGAAAGAAGCCAAGCTAAGGCCTGTCATTTATAAGTAATAATAAGTCTTCATATGATTTATTTGGGAGTTGGGTGGCAGGCCTCTCAAAGAGTAAAAAGATTAAAAAACAACAACAGCATATAGCCATCTGGGAGTAACTATGTGAAACCTGCCACTGAGGCACCAGATAAAAAGGAGCACATGTGTTCATGCTTCAGTGAAAGGTAGATATCAGGACTCATTGTGCAGTATGGTGCATGAACTAGCCAGTGTTTCAGAGTTCAGGTTAGTGACTGGCGTCATTTTGAAGGGACCAGAGCACATTGTTAAAATATCTTCAATCACATGCATTTCAGAAACAAAAGCGAAATTAGAATGACTGTTGCACTGAGTTCTGGCTGAGGGGCAGTACTTCCATGGCTCCTGGGCTCTTTAGGCTTCTGATCTGAGCTTGCTGAGAAAGTTGCTAACCCTCCCCATGCTAAACATTAACATGTGGGTCTGAATCTTGCCACTGGTTCTGCAGTGAGTCATTATGCCTGACTGAGTCACTAGACTTGGACTCAGATGCTGAATGTATGATGAATCTGATAACTACTAATCTTTCCATCATCTGGTAAATGTTTACCATGCATTTGAATGGTAAATAAAGCTCCTTCAAGTTATCTTATACTCAATTTTACCAGTATAAAGCCAACAACAATAATAGAATAAGTTAAAAGGAGCACATTTATACCAAACATTGTCTTCTTTTTTTACCATTTAAATATTCAATAGCTTGATATGATTATGAGAAAGGTTGTTGAAATTATGAATGGTTTTGCTCTGTTGGGCCTTAAAGAAAATATTTTGATCCTTATCATAAATATTTTTCTATGCACATTATTTATTTATGCATTGGAAACATTCATCTCAATACTGAATATGTAAACATAAATACTAATGAAGCAATATAGAAAGAAACAATGTTTCTGATTTCAAGTTATCATCCCTTCCAAGAAGTCATTCATTACCTTTTTTATGCCTATATGAATGAGTACCATTTCTTCTGAAACTGCAAAATAGAAATACAAAGTTTTGAAAGATGTGTCTCTATCACAGTAATCTGTCAATGGTGTTCCGAGCTTCTGGTTCAGTTAAAGCACATCTGTGGGTTTGCCTTATTGTTCCACTTGGCTTCAGAATGTCTCTTTAAACAGCTCCTCATTGCCTCCTGCTATGTAAAGGAAGCTGGGTTTTCCAATGGGTTCATTTTCAAAGATTTATCCCCTGATGGAGGAAAAAATAACTATTTGATGAAAAAATTGAAGTAGAAAGAAACAGATAAAAAAGATTCATGGTTTAAAGAATTGAACAGTAGACAGTTGATTCTCAAATAAATGTTTTCATGAGAATGCTATTCAGAATTTATATTACTTCAAGCCATATATAAAAAATACATTAAATATAAGGAAACCAAAATAATCTTTTATGACTCACAACTACATAGCTTTTCAATTGGTAAAAATAACTAGAAAACTAAACCAAGATACAAATACCACCAAGATATTGGTATTCTGTTATTTATGATTAAACAAATGTATATTAGAAAGTATTTCTGTAATGAATTATACATGAAATATATATTTCATGTATAATATATATTATATAATATATATTATACATGAAATATATATATGAATTATATATATTATATATATTTATGAAATATAAATATATATATAATATATATAATTATATATAAATATAAATGCTTTTAAAGCTATACATCAGTTAAATCCATAGAGATATTAATAAGCAACTGATGTAGGGCAAGTACTTCATCTCTACTTAATCTCAGAAATGGATATAACAAAGCTTATATTCACAGTAGTAAAAAACATTAGAAGGGTGCATCTAAACAAAAGATTCTTAGTTGCAAAAAACATTAATTGACTCTAGCTGGTTAAAAAATAAGGCATTATAAACGTTTTGAACAAGTACCTGAGCTACAGGAAGTCAGAGAAATAAGCACAGAGGCTCATAGATAGGACTAGGGTTTGAAGTCAGGACTGTGGAGTCACTGGGGACACTGTTATTACTCCCTGCAATGACACAATGGTTTGCATTGACGTCTACATCACTGGACATAGAATGTTGTCTATCATTGGACTCCTAGCCAGTGCTACCCTTATAACCTGGACAGCTCTCTGTCAGCCAGGCCACAATGAATCTTGTAATGGCTCTTGAATAGCATACACACAACACACAATACATACACACACATTATATATAAATATATATGTTTATATACATATATTATATATATATATATAACCACCAAAATGTTCTATATAAAATTGTAGGTGGTAAGAACACATCAGATTTTTATGCACATGTATTTGTCACATCTATTTATTTATCTTCAAAACACAGAGCTAAACTTGATATTCCTAAATTTACTTTTATAATTTGCATTGCACATTTTTGTCCTTAAGGCAACAACACAGTCTCCAGATGAGGTGACACTAAATTTTAAACTGAGGGATCTGAGTGTGTGGCATGCTGCCTGGATGAAGACACTCCAGTTTTACAGTACATTTTACCACATTCCTGAAATACTGCAAAATGCTTAAGGGCATTCGTCTCCTGTTCATTCCTCCCTGCCTTCACTGAATAATAAAAATGCTAGTTCCCTCAGTAATCTAGATCAATTGTCCTAATAAGATAGAATACATGGTTTGCCTGTTAGGACACTAGTAAGAACTATGAGTGTTTTGGCTTTCTCCACATGAAGAGACCACATGTGGAGTTTCAGTTGCAACTCAATTAGGGTATCAGTTTGCTTTGCTGTAATCAAACACTGACTAAAGGCAACTCAGGGAAGAAAGGCTGATTTAAGCTTATCAGTTACAGTCCATCATCCAGGGAAGCAAAGGCAGGAGCCTCGAGACAGGAACTGAAGCAGAGACCAGAGAAGGATGCTGGTATTGACTTGCTTGCTCTGGCTTGCCCAAGAGACCTTTCTTACACAACCAAGTGCATCCTGGACAGGGATGGCATTGCTGTGATCTGCACCCTCCACCATCAATTATTAATAAAAAAAAATGTCCTACAGACACACCCACAGGCCAGTCTGATGGAGGCAGTTCCTCACTGAGGTTTCCTCTTCCCATGTGACTATTGAGTCTAGTTGACATAAGCTAAGATGCACAGTTAGGTATTTGTTCCTATCTATGGGTTTCTTGGAGATCACAGAGGAGTGAATGAATAATATGTGGTAGAACAATGTTTTTAAGAGCTGCAAGCTATTTATATGAACATACATCTCTATCATCCTTCCAGAAATGACCAACTGCTTATCCTAAAGAGAGCATTTGTAGGAGCTTCTGGTTCTTTTCTACAGTCAAAGTCCTTACTACTCAGACTGGTAAGACAAGGGGAATTTAGATAATTATAGAATAGGACTATCACATCTCTGAATTCAGTATCTGGAAAAATAACCAAGAGGTTGTTTTAGGGTAAACTGATGTGATTGACTACTAAAAATCCTCTCTAGTCTTTACTTCTTCAGCCTCTACTCTGACTGGTACATCATAGGGGTAGCGAACCATTATTACTATTTGTTTCTCTAGGGTTCTTGTTTTCTGTATATTAATGTTTTAGAGATTTGGAAAGCATGTGCCTGGGGTCAACTGGGAGACACAGAGAGCAACTGAGAAATTAATACAGCTCTACAAGTCCAGTTTAGATTCCCACCTCTGTGAACTTTGACAGACTTTCCTCATAGAGCATAAGAATATCCTGGTATTTTATTTTCAATTAATGAATAAAATTTGCTCTAGCAAATCGCTAGAGGCATGCTTAGCTACTTGAGTCAACTTACTTTAATAAGTCTATCTAGCTGGCATACTCTCATCACTAATCAAGCTGATCCAACATAATATGTCTCTCGTGTTGTTGTAATACAGGAAGTCATTCCACACACTAGCCACATTTCTGTGAATAAAAACTAACAGAATCTTACAAATGTCAGTACTTGGAGAACTTCTCTCAGGTTATCGCTTGGATGCTCCTCTGGGGTTCTGTTTCTGAAGTACTCCTGATATGGGTCCAGAAACCATGAAAGAGAGGAAAACATGAACAGTCATCATTTCCCTGTAAGACCTCAGGAGAACGCCTCAGGAATTTTCTGAAAAAGTGAATGTTGACTTCCACAGACTGGAGAGAAAAGGCTGTTACTGCTGGAAAGAGGACACTCAGAGGAATTTGGAACACACCCAGATGTCCCATTTCACTTTCTGGATTTGCCAATCAATGCCCCAATTTAAAAACAAAATGAATAAAAAACTTCTAAGAATGTGGATTTTATCTGTGTTGTGTGTAATTTGGCTATCTTCATGATCCAAACCCTGTGGTAGCAGAAACAAGCATTTCTTCCAAGGGAATGCTCAAACCTTTCTGGCTTTTTCTCAAGCCCTGTCAAAAGCTCTGATTTCCTGATTTTATTTTCCTGAGGTCTCTAGCATACTTAGAAGTGACCAGCTTACCCATGAATGTTATGGTCTTTAGTTCCACTATTCTCTATGATAACTACCTTGCCACCACGTCTATCAACATTTCCTGAGTTTGAAATATTGATAGATGTATCTGGCAAGGTAGTTGTGACAGAGAATTATTTATATACACATTTGACCTCCACATGTCACAGTCTACTTTTACTTTTTCTGTTTCTGTATATTATAGTGGGATTATGCTGGTAATGTAAATAATTGTCCAACCTATGGGTTTAATAAAAGCTGATTGGCCAAAGGTAAACAGGATGTATGGGCAGGGATACCAGGTTAAGAAAACTCAGGAACATCTCAGAGCAGACACAGACACCAGACAGAGTCCAGACACGGATGCCGGAGTCACTGGAGCTGCCAGGAGATGCAGAGGAAATGCTGCTCTGACAAAAGGTACCAAGCCACACAGCTGAGCGAGATCGGTTAGATTGAGAGCAAGCACTAGCAAATTATATGCCTAGGTCCTAAGCCAATCAGCATACACAAAATTAATATAAGCCTGTGTGTAATTACTTGAGGCTAAGCGGGACTGAGAGTGAGACTAAGCCTTTGGTCCAGGCCCAGAAAGTCCGGGCTGGAACCATTTACAACAATATATCTTTTCTTTTCTTCTTATTCAATGTATGGCTGGGTGGCATGATGGCTGGGTATCTGGGTGGCTGGGTGGCTGGGTGGCTGGGTGGCTGGGTGGCTGGGTGGCTGGGTGGCTGGGTGGCTGGGTGGCTGGGTGGCTGGGTGGCTGGGTGGCTGGGTGGCTGGGTGGCTGGGTGGCTGGGTGGCTGGGTGACTGGGTGGCTGGGTGGCTGGGTGGCCGGGTGGCTGTCTCCTAGAGTCCTTCTCTCCTTTTTTTTCTAGCTCTCCCTCTTCACTTTTTCTTTTTTTTATCTGTTTATTCTCTCTGCCTAAAAGCCCCATCTATCCTTTCTCTTGCCTTGTTATTGGCCGTTCAGCTCTTTATTAGACCAATGAGGTGTTTTATTAGACAGGGAAAGCAACCCAGCTTCACAGAGTTAAACAAATGAAACATAAAATAATGCAACAGATTTTTGTGTTATTAAACAAATATCCCACAGCATACCCTAATATAGCACATCTTAAAATAATATTCCACAACAAAAAGGTTTCCAAATTTTTTTGATGGCCAATGTCCTCTGTCATAAAGTAATTTTTCTATTGGCTTGTGTCAATTATAGGGAACTTTACAACAAGCTGTGTGAAGTCTTAGAATCATATTAAAGGGGGACCAGGGGCTGTATGTGGAGCTTTTCCCCACACACTCTGTAGCAGACAGAGATAAACTTGGTCTGCCAGGGTCCCTCCCAGCTGCTATTGAGAGATTTTGCATGATCATCCACCTTCAACAGATCAAACGGATAAGGACTGAGGACTCTGAAAGACAGTCTCAGACTCCGCCCAAAGGTGAGGTGGGTTCAGCAGGTCCCAGTGCCTGAATCCTTGTCAGGGAAAATTGTGTTCCGGCCAGGTTCCGGTTGTGGGACCAGAGGCTATCTCTGGAGCTTGTTCTTACACACTCTGTAGCAGACAGAGATAAACTCGGTCTGCCAGGGTCCCCCCAGCTGCTGCTGAGGAAATTTGTATGGCCACCTTACTCCAACTTATCAATCAGAGAAGGACTGAAGACTTGAAATCCAGTCCCCTGCCCAGAGACGAGGAAGAGATTAAAGCAGACCTTTTATTCAGAAGTGACAGGAGACACACAAACCCGTGTGCCACAACTGACTAGGAGACATCTAATCGTGAACCACTGAAGCCATGGGCAGACATGAGTGCAAAAATATATATAATAATGTAAAGAACAACAAGACAACTCCAGAAGAAAGTGGCGACCCTACAACTACAAGTCCTGAACTGAGCAATGAAGAGGAAACAGAAGGAAGCGACACCAAAAATTCCTTTATGGTAATCAATGAAGCTCTCAAAGAAGATATGAAAAAATGCCATAAAGAAATAGAAGAAAAAAACAAACAAAAAATTGGAAGAGATGAACAAATCCATGAAAGAAACATGCCAGGAACTAAAAACTGAAATAGAAGCAATAAAAAAGGCACAAAATTAAGCAAAGATGAAAATAGAAAACCTGAAGAAAAAATCTGGAACCACAGATAGAAGCATAACAAACAGAGTTCAAGAGATAGATAGAATCTCTGAAGTGGAAGACTCAGTAGCTCAAATAGATATATCGGTCAAAGAAAATACTAAAACCAAAAAGCCATAACTCAAAATGTTCAGGAAATCTGGGACACCATGAAAAGACCTAATTTGAGAATAATAGGAATAGAAGAAGGAGAAAAATACCAGCTCAAAGGCACAGATAATGTTTTCAATAAAATCATAGAAGAAAACTTCCCTAACCTGAAGAAGAAAATGCCTATAAAGATACAAGAAGCTTACAGAACACCGAATATATATGATCGCCAAAAAAGTCAGTGCGCCACATTATAATCAAGCCACAAAACATACAGAACAAAGAAAAAATTTTAAGAGCTGCAAAAGAAAAGGGCCAATTTACATATAAAGGCAGAACCATGAGAATAATACCTGACTATTCAATGGAAACAATGAAAGCTAGAAGGGCTTGGTCAGAAGTTATACAGACACTAAAACAGCATGGCTGCCAAACTAGAATACTATACCCTGCAAAATTATCAATCACCATAGATGGAGTAAACAAGGCATTTCATGACACTGAAACAATATCTATCTACCAATCCAGTGCTACAGAGAGTATTAGAGGGAAAACTCCAACCTAAGGACCCAGATGCACTCATGAAACCACAAACAATCAATAATTCCACAGAAGAATAATCCAGAGAAAGGAAATGCAAACAAGTTACCACCAAAACATGGCAGGAAATATGAATCAATAGTCACTAATATCCCTTAATATCAATGGACTCAACTCTCCTATAAAACATCACACACTAACAAGATGGATACAACAGAAGCCATCCTTCTGTTGCATACAAGAAACACACCTAAACCACAAAGACAGACACAGGCTTAGAGGAAAGGGTTGGAAAAAGATTTTCCAGTCAAATCGTCCTAAGAAACAAGCGGGGGTTACCATCCTAATTTCTACCAAAATACACTTTTAGCTAAAAGCAATTAAAAGGGACCAAGATGGTCACTACTTATTCATCACAGGAAAAATTGGTCAAGAGGAGATTTCAATCCTGAATATTTATGCCCCTAATATACGGGCACCTACCTATATAAAAGATACACTGATAAAGTTCAAATTCTTACATCCTAATAGTGGAAGATTTCAACCCCACTTTCAACCCTGGATAGGATAACCAGACAGAGACTGAACAGAGAAATAAGGAGTCCAAAAGAGGTTATGATGCAAATGGATTTAATAGATATCTACAGAAGCTTCCACCTAAAGGCAAAGGAATATACATATTTCTCAGGTCCTCATGGAACTTTTTCCAAAATTAACCACATAATTGGTCGTAAAGCAAATATCAACAGATACAAAAAAAAAAATGAAAATAATCCCTTGTAACATGTCAGACCACCAGGGCCTAAAGTTAGAGTTCAACAACATCAAAAATCAAAGAAAGCCTACAAACTCATGGAAACTAAACATCACTCAGCTGAACCATCTCTGGGTCAAGGAAGAAATTAAGAAAGAAATCAAAGTCTTCCTAGAATTTAGTGAAAATGAATCCACAACATACCTGAACTTGTGGGACACAATGAAAGCAGTCTTAAGAGGAAAATTCATAGCGCTAGATGCCTATATGAAAAACCTTGAGAAATCTCACACTAGAGACCTACCAGGTCAGCTGAAAGCCTTAGAACAATTAGAAGCAAACTCACTTAGAAGGAGTAGATGGCAGGAAATAATCAAACTTAGAGCTGAAATCAATACAATTGAAACAAAAAGAACAATACAAAGAATCAATGAATCTGAGAGTTGGTTCTTTGAGAAAGTCAACAAGATAGATAAGCCCTTAGCCAAACTAATCAAAAAACAGAGAGAGAGTGTTCAAATTAACAAAATCAGAAATGAAAAGGGGACGTAACAACAGAAACCCAGGAAATCCAGAGAATTATCAGATCATACTCTGAAAATCTGTATTCCACAAAAATGGAAAACCTCGATAAAATGGACAGCTTTCTGGACAGGTACCATCTACCAAAATTAAATGAAGATCAGATTAGTTACCTAAACAGGCCTATAACCCTTAAGAAAACTGAAGCTGTCATTAAAAACCTCCCCAAAAATAAAAGCCCTGGTCCAGATGGTTTCAGTGCCGAATTCTACCAGACATTCAAAGAAGAATTACTACCGTTACTCCTCAAACTATTTCACACAGTAGAAACTGAAGGAATACTGTCAAATTCCTTCTATGAGGCCACAATTAACCTAATACCCAAGCCACTCAAAAATACAACAAAGAAGGAGAATTATAGACCAATTTCCCTCATGAATATTGATGCTAAAATTCTCAACAAAATTTTAGCAAACTGCATCATCCATCATGACTAAGTAGGCTTCATCCCAGAAATGCAGGGCTGGTTTAGTATACAAAAAACCGTAAACGTTATCCATCCTATAAACAAATTAAAGGAACAAAACCACATGATCATATCCTTAGATGCTGAAAAAGCCTTTGACAAAATCCAACACTCCTTTATGATTAAAGCCCTGGAGAGATCAGGAATACAGGAAAAATATCTAAATATAATAAAGGCAATTTACAAGAAGTCAACAGCCAGTATCAAACTTAATGGAGAAAAACTCAAAGAAATCCCACTAAAATCAGGAACTAGACAAAAATGTCCACTCTCCTCTTATCTATTCAATATAGTTCTCCAATTTTTAGCTAAAGCATTAAGAAAATGAAAACAGGCAGGAGGTTTTGGAGCGGCCGGGAATGGGGCCGAGGCGCCCCGGCTGCCGGTGGGACCCCTGATGTCGGTGCAGCGCTGTGCGTCTTCTCGCTGAGCAGGCGCAGCGGGGGCGCGGACGCTGCCCCTGGACGCCTGCATCTCGCTGGTCCCTGTCGCTGAGAAGGCACTGAAGCCCAGTGAGTGGAATCTCGCGTGGGCGAGCCCCGAAGCCGGGCTCCGTCTCTCCGTGCGCCCCCCGAGCCGCTGACGGGAACTAAGTAAGAAATGAGCTGCACAATCGAGAAGGCACTTGCTGATGCTAAAGCCCTTGTGGAAAGGTTGAGAGACCATGATGATGCAGCAGAGTCTCTCATTGAGCAGACCACTGCCCTCAGCAAGCGAGTGGAAGCAATGAAGCAGTACCAGGAAGAAATCCAAGAACTTAATGAAGTTGCAAGACATCGGCCAAGGTCCACACTAGTTATGGGGATCCAGCAAGAAAACAGACAGATCAGAGAATTGCAACAAGAGAACAAAGAACTTCGAACATCCTTGGAAGAACACCAGTCTGCCTTGGAACTGATCATGAGCAAGTATCGAGAGCAAATGTTCCGATTGCTAATGGCCAGCAAAAAAGATGACCCAGGTATAATAATGAAGTTAAAAGAGCAACACTCGAAGGAGTTACAAGCACATGTTGATCAGATCACCGAGATGGCGGCAGTGATGAGAAAAGCCATTGAGATTGACGAACAGCAGGGCTGCAAGGAACAGGAACGAATATTTCAACTCGAACAAGAAAACAAAGGCTTGCGAGAGATCCTCCAGATAACTCGAGAGTCTTTTCTGAACCTTCGAAAGGACGATGCATCAGAAAGTACATCTTTATCTGCACTAGTGACTAACAGTGACCTGAGTCTGAGGAAGAGCTGAGTGACTTATGTGTGGCCACTAGGATGGGCCCAGAAGTGAGTGGATGAGCGAACATAAAACC
>PVIH01027188.1:0-17405 GCA_004025045.1 Sigmodon hispidus | reverse complement strand
ATTCTCAAATTAGGTCTTTTCATGGTGTCCCAGATTTCCTGAACATTTTGAGTTATGGCTTTTTTAGTTTTACTATTTTCTTTGACTGATATATCTATTTGAGCTACTGAGTCTTCCACTTCAGAGATTCTATCTTCCATCTCTTGAACTCTGTTTGTTATGCTTGTATCTGTGGTTCCAGCTTTTTTCTTCAGGTTTTGTATTTCCATCTTTGCCTCATTTTGTGCCTTTTTTATTGCTTCCATTTGAGCTTTTAGTTCCTGGCATGTTTCTTTCATAGATTTGTTCATCTCTTCCAATTTTTTGTTTGTATTTTCTTCTATTTCTTTAAGGCTTTTTTCATATCTTCTTTGAGAGCTTCGATGATCAAAAAAAAAAAACAGGAATTTTTGGTGTTGTTTTCTTCTGTTTCCTCTTCATTGCTCAGTTCAGGTCTTGTATTTGTAAGATCGCCACTCTCTTCTGGAGTTATCATGTTGTCCTTTGTATTATTATGTAATTTTTTACACTGACGTTTGCCCATGGCTTCAGTGGTTCACGATTAGATGGCTCCTGGTCAGTTGTGGCACTCGGGTTTGTGTGCCTCCTGTCACCTCTCTGGTCAGGGTCTGATTCTGTCTTTCAGAGACCACTGCATTTGTTGGTTCGCTCAGTTCGAGGTCGTGATGGCTAGCTGTGCAAATTCCCTCAGCAGGAGCTGTGGGTGTGGTGACAGGCAGAGTTTACCTGCCCCTGCTCCAGAGTGTGCTGGGACTCTGCAGACAGCACTTGGTCCCAGGAGCAGAACCTGAAGCTATGGGAGCTCAGCTCTCCCTCCCAGGCTGGGATATAGGCGCTGAGTCCTGGTGACCCCTCCTCACTTCTGGGCGGGGTCTGAATCTGCCCTTCAGAGACCCCTGTAGTTGGTTCACTCAGTTTGAGGTCGTGGTGGGTAGCCGTGCAAATTCCCTCAGCAGGAGCTGTGGATGTGGTCAGGGGTAGAGTTTACCTGCCCCTGCTCCAGAGTGCGCTGGGACTCTGCAGACAGCACTTGGTCCCCTCTAGCTCACTCTTAAGTCTGTAGATTCAGTAAGACTAGAGAGCATATGCATCTTCCCCTCTTTATAGTTTTTCTGCTAATGCTATTCATTTTTCTCTGCACTGTACTGATGACCTCAGTGAAACATACCTGCCCTTTACTGGGTTCACCTTGTTCCATTTCTTCTTTCCTTAGAAATTTATCATTATATTTGTTGAAGTTTGTCTTGTGACATTTATTTTTACTGGGATTTTCATATCATAGGGTCTTTTATTCATGATTTGTGTTTTAATATTCTGATGGGTAAAATCAGGGAGTAATAATTTGCTTCATTCTAGTGAGACAAGTTAGTTTGCTGATTTTGTATGCTGGATATATTCTGTTACTTCCCAGCTCACCTATTCATTTATTCCTTATATAAAGTACTTTATTTCCTTTGTTTTTGTGGCTAACTTCTCTCTGATTTTTCTATGTATACTTTGCCTCTAATTTTGATCTGCAGTGCTGCTTAATTGAATGATCTTTCTTATCTTATAAGTTTCTTTACTTAGTCTTTTTTCTCCATGAATTTTAAGAGCCCATGTTTTTGGGTGCAATGATAAGGCTCATAGTCATTTGTTTCCCCACTCTAAATCTATCCTTCCATGCTCTCTTGTCTGTAGGAGCCCTAACAGGATTTCTGGTATCATTTTGGTTTGGGGATCTTTTGAGTAGTTTGGTAATGTCCATAACAGAGCTTTACTAGTTTTAGCTTTGTATTTTTGATACCCTGATGTGAAAGTTTAACCAGGATTTCAGTCTTTGTTTTTTAAACAGAAACACAGAAAACAGCAACAGGAAGAATGAATGTCTCTGTGGTAAAGGCTACACAGGTCAGTGTCATGTCCACATTTTTTTGAAATTTGTTTTTATGATTGAAATTATTCAAGACTTCAGTTCTCTACTTTTGGCAATGTTAATGAAAGTGTTCTTTTTCCTTTATCTTTTTTCTTGTCTGATAATCAAGATTAAGTATTTAAATCTTTTACTTTTAGAACAGAGACTTGTCCCATTATATTTTCCCTGTTTTATACTGAGGACATGAATTTTCATGGACTGAAAACTTGCAGTTTTGAATCAGAATCTGTTGTAAATGATTCTCAAAGAAATATATTGGTGGCCAGTTTTTTACATAGGCTGCGCTTGTGTCCTTTTATAGTAGTGAGGAAGGAAGGTCTTATGTACCATGAATAGCATTTCTGGAATGGTCAGTTTTCCAGAAACAGGCTTATGAACATGGACATGCTAATATCTGGACATTTTTTACTGTCAGCATTGAACAATTTATGGAAGAGACTCACTGGACTCAAACCAGCATATTTAGCTTGTTCTTGCAAGAAAATTGAGGTGTCTGTGAGAAAATGCAGATTGCAATATTCTGGTTTCTCTTTTTACCATTTTATGTGACACGGTGATAATTGATGTGTGGACACCCTAAATGTGTTTGTCTCAGGAAAGATTTAAGCATAAAAGAATATTTCTATTAATTACTCTGCTCTCTTCTTTTCTGCTGGAGAAAGAAGGCTCCCTCCACTCTATGTTTTGCCTTTCACTGAAGTTTTGTATTACGGGGGAGAAATCCTGAAAAGTTATGTCAATGTTTTTATTTCTTTCATTACAAAAGTATTTTGATTATGTATATGAATTTTTATCTGCATAATGTAATGTACACTGCATGCTGCATTATGCTCCTGTTTGCAGTCAAATCCTTGTCACTGAATTCAGCTGCCATGTGTGTTGTGAGAATTAAGTTTCTCTTCAGGATCAGGAAGTGGCTTTTACCTGTAAACCATTTCTCTAAGCCCCAGGTTTACATTTAGGGTACAAATATGTGACAAAAACAGTAGATATACTTATCTATACAACCGAAAATACTGTTAGATGAATGAGCTCAAAGACTGGAGAACATAATGTTAAAATTAAAGGAGTTAAATTTTCAATGTAGTCAATCACATTAGCACATTCAAAATTAGGGAGGAGTTGGTCTATTTCTCAGTCAACTTAATACATTTATTTTGACAATATAAAGTGTGTTTACTTCATCTGATTGTGTTGTCACATAAGCCACTTATTTACACATATATTTTTAATTAGTCTGTAGTAAAACACCATATGGAATTCAAGAAAATGTTGTTATCAATATTTTTTGCTGTGTCAACATTTAGAAAAATTAAAATAACAATATTCTCTTTTTCTATTTACTTTGTGGTTGTGAAATTGCTCATAAAATAACTTCACAAAGTATTTGGTTCTATGTGGTACTTGGAATGCTGGATGTATGCCTGATTTTACACTTCTTACTCTTTAAAGAAAAATTTTGACTTTTAGTTCATCAATGAATTGTGCATTTTATATTGTATCTCTTTGTTCTAAAAAGGGTGCAGCATTATACTTAAACCTCAGAATATGAACTGGGCATTTTAGAATAGAATCAAGTGAGATGCAGCTGTAGACAGAATTAATCTAGTGTCTTTATTTGAGCAAGGTCAGCAGCTGTAGAACTCCAAAACATACTTTTGCTCTTTATAACTTGATCATCAGAGATGTGACACTGAGATCCTGTTTGATATCAGCATATACTTTGTAAAGGTACATCTAGATTTCAAATGTCTATCTTGTAGTCCCTAAAAGTGTGTTGACTGTGAGACTATTATGTTATCCTGTTTTCACAGAGATAGAATAAAGACTATGTATATTTTTAGAAAGTATCTTTTATTAAAATTAAATTGTAATCTTACTGTATGTATTTCAGAATATTTGACTGAATGAATATATGTGTGCCTCCTGCCTATAAAGTTTATCAGAAAACAATGGATCTTATGATGAATCTGAGAATAAATTCTGTTTTGTAGTGCCATGAGGGTGCTGGGATCCAAACTCCATTTTGAAGGACTTTAAGACATTACAGAATGCAATCTGAAGGAGAAATTTCAAATGTTGTGATTGTGGCAAATCCTTTATCTGTTCCTCAGGTCTTAGAAAACATAAAACAATTCACAGAGGAGAGAGGTTTTATGAATGTAAGTAATGTAGTAAGTCTTTCTCTACATTTTCTCTAAAAGAATGGCAAGCTTAAGTTCTGACACATCTCTGCAGCACTTCTACAAAACTTTTGTTTTGGAAGAATTGCCAAGCCTCATCTATATCACAAAAGTGTCTCTACTTCTTTCAGTCTTATTACAAAAAAAAAAATCATTTTCTTAAGCAGCACATAGTAACTATATTTCTATTGCAGAGTCTGTTAACATTCAGAGATGTAACTGTTGACTTCTCCCAGGAAGAATGGGAATATCTAAACTGGTTTCAGAGGACATTGTACATGGATGTGATATTGGAGAATTACAACAATCTAGTCTTTGTGGGTAAGAATTGTCTACTTGTAGAATACCTGATTCATCCTTTGTCACTACCTACTGAGAATATTTGTAAACACCCTGAACCTAGAGAATCCCAAAAATGAGGAAAATACTGGTTCCCAATATAACTTTTAAATGGCTCCCTCATTTACATTTTTTCTGTGTTCTCTGAAAGAGTAACTAATGCTATATTCTCTGTGATCTCTTCAGCTCTTTTATTTATTATATTAAAAAAACTTTAAAATTTAAAGAGTATTGAATATTCTGAGCAAGAAAGTATAATGCGCTACTTAAAATAATTAAAATATTTTTATTTACTACTAATTAAGCTATTCACCTATTTCTGATTCTAAATACTACAAATGATTTTAAATAGAAAAAGAGGTGTTGGTTGTAGAAAATATTGTTTTATTTTATTTATTTTTGAGATATGGTTGCTATGTTTAGTACTGGCACAGAATTATTTGAATTTTTGCACATTAAGATGGAGGATATTGTGAATCCATGCCAACCTGGGTTACATGATAATTTCATAACTGACCAAAGCTGCACTATGTAACTCTGTCTCAAAAGCATAAGAAATAGAAAAATATTGTTCATATGATTCTTTATAGAGCCTCTTTCCCAAAATTCTTCACAACTTTATACCTGGTGCAAAATGCAGTGTTTAGATATGAAGGAGAATGATATTACTCTTCCTGTGGGTTGATACAGGTCAGAATCAGGGGATGTAATAGAATGTATTTAGTGATTATGAAACAGAAAATGTCTATGTTGAGAGTTATATTCCTGAGACTTGCTAGTTTATATGTATAAGAAACTATCAGTTATTACATATTGTACTCATGTATTAATTTTTATTATCTCTAATTGCACTAATTTTCCAGGCAATTATTACATATCTGGTAAATATGAAAATGGCTTGGATCAAGGTACAAAGCCTATTGTCAATGACCATGTGAATATTCAAGAAGAGTCTTATAAACGTAATGACCTGGGCAACAGGATTCATGCATCCTCCCAATATATACATTATAACACCAGTGATACTTTAGAAAATCACAACATCTACAGATTTTGTAACCACAGAAATGCTTCTACTGAAACATATCTAAAAAGACATAAAACGGGGAACATTGGAGAAGAACCTTGCAAATGTATAGAGTATGTAAACTGGTTAAATTTGTGTTGCATCATTAATCAAAATAAGAGAATTCACACAGGAAAGGAAGAACACAAAAATAAAGAGTATGATAAAATTTTTGACTCTAAAACTAAAATCATGCTGAAAGAAACCAATAGTGGAAAGAAACTACACCAATGCAGAAAATGTGGGAAATGCTTCACAATGGACCTTAGTAGACATCGGAGTGCTCATATAACAGAGAAATGCTATAAATGTACAAAATGTAGTAAATCTTCTTTGCATTTATCTCAACTCAAAGTCCATTACAAAATCCATTGTGGAGAAAAACCCTACAAATGTGCAAATTGTAACAAGTGCTTTTATTATTCACCTGACATTGAAAGACATTACAAGATCCACACTGGAGAAAATACATACAAATTCTTCTTTCTCTGCTGCGCAGGTTTTACAAAACATCAAAAAATTCATGGAGAAGAGATACTTTATGATTCTAATCAAGATACTAATTCATCTTGTATATTGTCACATGTTGAAAATTACTGTACAACCTATATAGGAGAGCCCCATTATAGATATAATGAATGGAGAAAACCCATTTCAGTCTCCTCAAGTCTGAAAGCACATCAGAGAATTCACACAGTGGACAACCTTTACAAATATAATGAATGTGAGAAAACTTTTATCTGGAAATGCCATCTTAGAATTCATCAGAAAATTCATAAGGATGAGAAACCTTACAAATGTAGTGAATATGACAAATCCTTCTCAGTTTCCTCAAGTCTTAGAAAACATCAGAGAATACATACAGGAGAGAAATCTTACAAATGTAATGAATGTGACAAATTTTTTAAGAAGACCTCATCTTTTAGAGTACATCAGAAAATCCATACAGGAGAAAAACCTCACAAATGTAGTGAATGTGACAAATCTTTTTCTAAGAAAGACCATCTTAAGACTCATGAAAGAATCCATACAAGGGAGAAACCTTACAAATGTAGTGTATGTAACAAATCATTTTCCAAGAAAGACCATCTTAAAACTCATCAAAGAATACATACAGGAGAGAAACCATACAAATGTAGTAAATGTGACAAATTGTTTTCTAAGAAAGACCATCTTAAAACTCATCAAAGAATCCATACAGGAAAAAAACCTTATAAATGTAGTGAATGTGACAGATCCTTTTACCTGAAAGGTCATCTTAAAACTCATCAAGGAATTCATACAGGAGAAAAACCTTACAAATGTAGTGTATGTAACAAATTGTTTTCTAAGAAAGATCATCTTAAGATTCATCAAAGAATCCATACAGGCGAGAAACCTTACAAATGTAGTGTATGTAACAAATCATTTTCCAAGAAAGACCATCTTAAAACTCATCAAAGAATACATACAGGAGAGAAACCTTACAAATGTAGTGAATGTGACAAATCGTTTTCTAAAAAAGACCATCTTAAAACTCATCAAAGAATCCATACAGGAAAAAAACCTTATAAATGTAGTGAATGTGACAGATCCTTTAATCTGAAAGGTCATCTTAAAACTCATCAAGGAATTCATACAGGAGAAAAACCTTACAAATGTAGTGTATGTAACAAATTGTTTTCTAAGAAAGACCATCTTAAGACTCATGAAAGAATCCATACAGGAGAGAAACCTTACAAATGTAATGTATGTAACAAATCATTTTCCAAGAAAGACCATCTTAAAACTCATCAAAGAATACATACAGGAGAGAAACCTTACAAATGTAGTGAATGTGACAAATTTTTTTCTAAAAAAGACCATCTTAAAACTCATCAAAGAATCCATACAGGAAAAAAAAAATCTTATAAATGTAGTGAATGTGACAAATCCTTTAACCTGAAAGGTCATCTTTAAACTCATCAAGGAATTCATACAGGAGAAAAACCTTACAAATGTAGTGTATGTAACAAATTGTTTTCTAAGAAAGACCATCTTAAAACTCATCAAAGAATCCATACAGGTGAGAAACCTTACAAATGTAGTGAATGTGATAGATCCTTTACCCCTAAAGGAAATCTTAAAATTTATTAGAGAATTGATACCAGAGAGAAACCCTAGAAATATAGTGAATGTGACAAATCCTTTATTATTGACTTATTTCTTTGAACACCTCAGAGATTTGACACTAGAGAGAAAACTTTCAAAAAAAAATATTTGAGAAGAAGTCTTCATTTGCCCCTCCTGTCTAAGAAAACATGAAAACTCATATCAGCAAAAAAAAAAAAAAAAAAAAAAGTTTCCACAGGAAATAATGTGGCATTTGCTTTATCAGACCTTGTCCTTAGAGATTCTTAAGGCTCCACACTATATAACCATTATGAACACGAGAATCTCATGAAAGCCTTTAAGTAATTTTCAGATCTTTAAAAAAATCAAGAATTTTTATTAATGGAAATTCTGAAAATTGAGCAATGTAGAAAAATTTCTATTAATACTTTATACTTGTTCAACTTCAAATTCTTCATAATAAAGACAAAATAGAGAAACCTGAAGTATATGCTGTTGTCCAACAGTTTCTTAGAGACAGAATGATTTATTCTGAGGGAAAACTAATTAAGACAGGACATGCACCACTCAAAATAGCTTTAAAAAAATCCCTGAAACTGACAAGATTCACTATGTTCAACTCAAATCAAGAAAGTGAGACAAACCATGCTGTTTGGGGGCAGGGGATTTGAGTTACCAAAATTGAATGTTTTTTAACCAATATGCCTACAGATATGCAGTGTGCTACAGGTGTGCCTTGTTCATGAGCTCTGTCACATGCTTGTGTCAAATTTTATGATAGCAATTGTGTTTGAGTTTGTAGTGTTCCTGTGAGCAAATGTTTTCCAATATTTCATAAGCAATTCCAATAAAAGCTCATGGGTTCCCAAAATTGGTCTTCATCACATTTTTATTTTTTACTTGTGGGTAGATGCATATGTATGTTGAGTCTTCCCAAGAAAAGTCTCTCAAAATCATGCTGAATCCTTTATATGTTGCTCCAAACTTATAAACAGAAAGTTGATATTACAGCAGCAGTTATGAACATGTCATTGTCATTCTTTCTTGGGGGTTGCCTAAGATACAAGAAAACACATATTTCTAATTGTCTTAGGAACTGAAACACCATTCTTCTATCCAACTTTAGGTGAGTCTGCCCACATCTAGGTGATATACACATAAGTATACTTGGACGGCATTGGAGGTTTTTTAGAATTAGGAAAGTAACTACTGTATTAAATAAAAGTCATTTAATATAAGTAAGATTGTGCTCAGTACTGTAGGCTTACTGCCATACTAGTATTTATTTAAGTTCAAAGAACTACACATACAGAATGTAAAGGATTCAGACTCCAGAAGGCTGCTCTCTTTCTTCCATCTAAGAGATCTACAAAAGAGCAAATGAATATACCTTCAAATTGTGACAGACACCATCTAAACTGAGTTGTATCTTTGTTTGAACAGCTCTGAACTCATGCTAATACCACATGACTCAACAAAACTCAAATGAACATCAGAACAATACTTCTTGAGGACAAATACTACAGTCTGTGGCTGTGTCTTTCTGTACTGCTATACCATAACACTCTACAGTCCCAAGAGGTGAATTAAATTTCAGTTCTATTGATTAAACCTTTTAAACAATATTAATATTGTAGACATCTCAGAATATTTATCATGAATGAAAAATATAAGGGGCTTATCTTCAGCTTAATGTCATTTGAGTCTATTTTTACTAATATCAAGAAGCCTTAAAGACATACTCTATGAACAAGACATGATGCATATGTACTTAAACATCATTTAAAATTCCAAGTGTACTAGAAAACCAAGCTGAAGTACTTAGAATAGATGAAAAAAGTTATTTAGTCTAAGTCCAAAGCATAATATCAGAATATTAATCCTAAATACAAGAAAATTCAGAAATTTTATACTAAAGACAGTGAACAAATATGTATCATTACATAATTTTTCTACATATTTTAATACAAGAAGAAATTCTCATATTCAAATCAGGAGAAACTACTATTTGAGAATATTTAGGTGCTTTCAGTATTGAAATTTGTTGTCATGTGCCCTCATGGTTAATATATTCATTAGTAAATTCAGAGTATTGTTTTTAAGTTGTTATAGCTTTTTCTCTCAGTTGTTGCTGTATCAGGGACATTCAATCTGAGACAGCATACAATGGATAGAAATTTGGGGGAGGAAATGTTCCTTAGTAATCTGGAGACTACAACAAGATGGACAGACTATGAGTATTACAAACTCAGGTGCCCAATGGATCAAGATCATCTGCTTCATTTTAGATTATTATCCTAATTCAACATGGATTTCTGGTGTTGTGATGAATCTGTAAACATGTGCACCATAAAAAGAAATCTACCTTGTAATCCTCAAAATAAAGTTTTTTTATGCTTTAGTCATTTACACATGTAATTCTTGTCTCAAGTAGCAGCAAACATGTGGTGAGGCTGTATTAAAGCTATCTAGGTAGCCTGTAATCAATCTGGAGCTCTGTGAAAGAGGGCAAGGACAAAGAAGGGTACTTACAACTCCTGGAGACATGGCTAATCACTATATATGAGAAATAATGGCAAATGAAACAAAGGCTAAGTGGATTTAAAACAATTAACAGCATTTTTGGAAGAACATAGTCAGAGCCAGACCACAGGAGCCTAACCCTAACCCTAACCCTAACCCTAACCCTAACCCTAACCCTAACCCTAACCCTAACCCTAACCCTAACCCTAACCCTAACCCTGATGGGATTTCCTAGAGGAATCATACAGGGCATACATTTTAAGGAACAAAACCATACTTAGGATCTTTCAAGAATAGATAAAAATCACTTCAGCTGCATGACACCCTGTTGGACATCCTGGGTAAGTCATGATTCAGCTCTGCCCTGAGATGGACAAGAACCCAGTGAAGCTGCATGGTAGGGAAATAAGCACATTAGATGGGAACAGAGGTGTGATCAGTTTCTCTGCTGCTGAACAAGGGGGCATAGACTCTGAAAATTCTATTATGAATACATTTCCTCCTGTCAATAAATTTAAGATCTTATGAAATATGACTTATAAGAATTCTTTATCTTATGATTACCAGGTTATTTACATAAGAATACTATGGAAGAGGATTTACATTATCTCTGGTATACAAACATGGTTCTCATGCTATAGTGGCAGTGACAAAGATCATGGAATTTTATCTTCAGTGCTTTCTACCTCCACAGTTTGACCAGTTGCCTATTCAAGCAAATGGCTCCTTTAACTCAATGTTAGGTATACCCTGAGAGCTGCTTGAAATTAGAACCATGAGGAAGCAGTACAGGTTTTTGTTTAATAAGAAAGTATAATTTATAAGGCCCTGCAAAAGTGTTTAAAATTATTAACATTTTCTAAGTAATTTTTACTCCACATTAATTTTCCATCTGAGATGTACACAATGTATAATGTAAATATGGCATTCAGAAATGTGTCTTCATATGATAGGTTCTTAATATTACATCACAGAGTGTGGAAAAGCAGAATATGTATGCTTTAAGAAAGTATTAGGACACACTATTTACAGTTATAAAATGCAATATAGATTAACACAGAATTGGAAACCATCTTTTAAGTTATTCTGATCACACAATTGGGTTAGAAGAATTTACTCAAGTTGTCTTTTATTTCCTTGGCCTAGTAAATGCTCTGCTCCTAGATGAATGACAAAGTTGTCTTATATTGTATGAATTTTAATTGGTCTTATAATAAAAACCAAGAGTAAGACAGCTGGGTAAATGCTTAAACTTCAGAGAAAACCACATCTACTTTTTATCTAATGAGCTCCTCAGCTGAAAAGAGGAAAATCCTGTCTCCAGGAATACTCATACTGATTGCACCTAGATCCTGCTTTCACCCAACTTATAATCCTATTTCTACCCAACCATATCATACATTCTGTTTCAACCTTTCTAGTGCTAGGATTAAAGGTGAGAGCTCCCAAGTGTTAGGATTAAAGGTAGGTGGCACCACTGCCTGACCTCTAGGGCTAATTCAGTGACTGGTCTGCCCTCTGATCTTCAGACAAGCTTTATTTGATAGAGCATACACAAAATAACACATTTCTCCCTTTTGTCTAAAATAAAGAGGCTATAACTAATATAAGAAAAGCCATATACAATGTATGCAGTCAATAATTACATTAACAATATCTGAAAATAAACAATATTCAGAGAAAATACTCTATTATTTATTCTAATTTGGTGAGTCCAAAAGGTTGTACCTAATCTACCTTTTCTCCTAATTTACACTATCAAAATTATCTTTTAATGTCTCTCAACCCAACACTTTTCACATTTTATTGAGTTTTTTTTCTGAATCTGTAACAAGAAAAACAACTATTTAGTCCTGAACTCCCTCACAGACTCAAGAAGGAAATAATATTACATAACTAAACAGGAAGTTCTAGGAAGTCACTTCCAAAAATTGTGAGTAATGACAGATTTGTCTGGCTCCTGGACAGTCACCCAAGAGTTCTCTGTAACATCTGGGCATCCATCTTTGGCTTACAGGCCTAACAGGTCTGACAATTATTTGTGAAGCAAGATTCTCTGAAAGGCTGTTGTATTTTGTCTTTGCAAAGATCAGCAGTCCTTTTCTTTTGTGTCCTGCTTGTCCACATGGACAGCGTACTATCAGCCATCAAAAAAAAAGCACTTTCTTGCCCAGCAGCTAACTTCGGCCACAAAGTAAGAAAACTCTGTAAGGAGTTTCTTCAATGTCCCTTATTTTCTCTGAAGTAAATGAGTACTGCCAGGAGCATTTATGTTTCATTGTCACAAAAAAAAAAAAACTTATTATAAGACCATAAATGCCACATTCCGTAGATCTTTGAAGTGTTTGAAGTTAGCTGTAGTAGGATTATGGTACATATATTTGTCCCTCCTACTGGTTTAATAAAAAGCCGATTGGCCAGAGGCAGACAAGAAGTAAGGGTGTGGCTACTTGGCTAAGAAAACTCTGGGAACATTTTAGAGCAGGACAGAGATTTCACAGAGCTGTCAAGAAATGCAGAGAAAAGAAGTTGAAATGCTGCTGAGAAAAGGTATCGAGCTAAATGGCTGAACAAGATAAGAATTATGGGTTGAGTCAAGATGAAGGAGTTAGCACATTATATGACTTGGCCCTAGGTTGATCAGCATGAAATGAATATAAGCTTTTGTGTGTGTCTTTGGAGCAAAGTGGCAGTGGGGCTGAGAGTGGGTCTGAACCTCGAGGCTAGACCAGAAAGGCCAAGCCAGATACTTCTTACAACAGATGGCCTCTTTAAAATATATATATTTGACTTTGAAAACATATATAATATGATAAGTTCAATTGTAATATTAACTTGCATTTCTTTATATCCTAATCATTTCATAACAATATCATTCAATGACTAGCAATTTGGATTATATTGTTAAATGAGCTGTATAGGTAAAATGCCTTTAACAACTGTAGAAATTTATGTACAGTATATTGTAACAAAAATAATATACACAATTTGTATACAATATACAAAAGTTCAATACAATGTAAAACTGTAAATAAAATATTTAAAATAAGTACTTACTTTTTAAATGTAGATAGGATAATCTACTCTTTTACCTATTATATTCATACTTACCTTTTTTTATATTTTTCAAAGTAGATTTAATAATCTATCCCTTTAGCTATTATTTTTCTATCATTTCTAGCCCTTTTTAAAAATCAGGAATTCTGAATTTAATATCCTTTGTCCAGCTTTTTCCTGACCATTACTAATACAAGTTGTAGCATACCAACCTAAGAATGATAAGAATCTATAACCTATTGGATGACCAAAACCCACACACCCACCCACCCCACCTGTTTTTTTTTTTTTTTTTTATCTTTTGAGTAGATATTTATTTAATCAAATTGTTAAATATTGGGGGAGCTATAAAGTGGCTGACATATGTAAGATAGGGAATAAAACATTAGGAGATTAAATTGGTTAACTAACAGAAAAGATAGCTTATGGTACTGGATACTACCTAAGAGAATCCTAATATAAGGGGAAAGGCTTTGTGCAATAAGTCATTAAACATAGACATTGGTAGAAGATGTACAAAATCATGAGATAGAACAGTTAACAAAAATTAAATACATTAACATTCTTATTAACATATCCTGAGACTGACTATAAAGGCAGAGGTTTGGGAGTACAGAGCCATTCTCTTTATATCATATGTCACCTCTGCTTGTCATGAAAGTTCATATCAAAGAAAAAAATAGACAAAAATGTCCTTTATCTTTCTATACTATTCCATAAAATACTGAAAGTAATACACATACACACACACACACACACATACACACACACACACTAAAATTTTCCCATGATTGTATACCTACATTCCCCTTCACAGAGAAACTCAGCAAAACAAGACATGATACTGATTAATAAAGCCTAAGGGTAAAATAAGTGCAAATTAAACAGCAGCTACTGCAATTTTGAATCTCAGAGTCACTCCACTGCATAGGAAACAGAAACATTACTATTTTATATGGATTTCTCTTCACATCTACTTTTATATGTCTCCATAATTTTGTCCTTTTTTTTTTATCTTTTTCTATCTCTTGAAGGCTTTCTTGCTTTCTCTCCTTAATATTTACAGAAAAAATATATATTGACTACATGTATTTTTTGTTAAGCTGAGTTTTCATTGGCTTTCTTTGTTTTTATTCATTTATTTTGTATTTATCAAGAAATACAGTAAAATGAATTTAAAATGCTGATAAGTTAACAATGACTATGAAGAAAATAAATATCATAAGCATGACTTACCAAGGGTGATAATGCAAATAAGTTTGCTACACGTAAAATTACATTGTGTTGAGCTTTCCCTCTGAATTTTTTTGTTTCCTATCCCTGTATATCCTCATTCAAGGTCCCTTCCCCCTCCCACCACATCAGGTCATTTTTTCTTCTCCACAACTCTCTCTCCCCTCCCTGGGCAGGCAGCAGACAGTCCCATGGTCCCACTGACCCAAAAATGCTTAGTTCAGTCTCCACTCCTGGAAAATCCAGTTTTGTCTCCCCACCCTCAAGACTGAGTCAGGTGTTCCTATAGGTGGAGTGTGATCCGAAGGGTCAGTCCAGGGTGTTTCTGATCCCAAGCTGTTCAATGGTTGTGGTTTGCAACTTGGGCATGCTTGGTTTTTTTTCTTGTTTCTTTGTTTAGAGACCACAAATGAGTGAGTACATCCCCTGCTTATCTTTCTGAGTGTGTGATACCTCGCTCAGGAGGATATTCTCCAAATCCATCCATTTGCCTGCAAATTTTAGGATATCATTTTTTCTTACTGCTGAGTAGTATTCCATTATGTAGATGTATCATAGTTTGTTAATCCATTTTTCAGTTGAGGGACATCTAGGTTGTTTCCAGGTTCTTGCTATTACAAATAATGCTGCTATGAACATAGTTGAGCTAATAAATTTGGAGTGTGAATGTGCATCTTTAGGGTATACACCCAGAAGTGGTATTGCTGGGTCTTTGGGGAGGTTGATTCTCAATTTTCTAAGAAACCGCCATAATGCATTCCAAAGTGGCTGAACAAGCTTACACTCCCACCAACAATGGACTAATATTTCCCTTGATCTGCATCCTCTCCAACATAGGCTGTCATCTGTGCCTTTTATCTTAGCCACTCTAACAGGTGTTAGGTGGTATCTCAAAGTTGTTTTGATTTGCATTTCTCTGATGGCTAAAGATGAAGAGCACTTTTTCAGGTGCCTTTCCGCCATTCGTAATTCCTCTGCTGAGAATTCCCTTTTTAGATCTGAGCCCCATTTTTTTGATTGGGTTATTCAAGGTTTTGGGCTCTAGATTTTTGAGCTCTTTATATATCTTAGACATCAGTCCCCTATCACTTGAAGGGTTGGTGAAAATCTTTTCCCATTCTGTAGACTGTCGATTTGTCCTATTGACAGTGTCCTTGGCTTTACAGAAGCTTCCTAGCTTCAGGAGATCCCACTTATTGATTGTTGGTCTTAGTGTCTATGCCACTGGTGTTATATTTAGGAAGTGGCCACCTGTACCAATTCGTAGAAGTGTATTTGCCACTTTCTTTTCTATCAAGTTTAATGTGGCTGGGTTTATGTTGAGGTTTTTGATCCACTTGGATTTGAGTTTTGTGCAGGGTGACAGGCTTGGATCTATTTGCATTTTTCTGCACACTTCCATCCAGCTATGCCAACACCATTATTTAAATATACTATCTTTTTTCCGTTGAATGTTTTGGGCCTCTTTGTCAAAGATCAGATGTTCATAGATTTTTGGGTTAATGTCTGGATCCTCAATTCTATTCCATTGATCCACAAGTCTGTTTTTATGCCAGTACCAGGCTGTTTTTATTACTGTAGCTCTATAGTATAAATTGAAGTCAGGGATGATGATACCTCCAGAGGTTCTTTTGTTGAGTAAAACTGTTTTGGCAATCCTGGCTTTCCTGTTGTTCCAGATGAAATTGAGTATTGTTCTTTCAAGGTCCAAAAACTATTGTGTTGGGATTTTTGATGGGCAGTACATTGAATCTGGAGATTGCCTTTGGTATAATTGCCATTTTTAATATATTGATCCTACCAATCCAGGAACTTGGGAGAGCTTTCCATTTTCTGATATCCTCTTCAATTTCTTTCTTTAGTGGTTTAAAATTTTTGTCAAATAGTCTGTTACTTCTTTGGTTATAGTTACTCCAAGGTATTTAATACTATTTGGAGCTATTATGAAGGGTAATATTTCCCTTATTTCTTTTTCAGTTCTTCTATCTTTAGTGTATAGAAGGGCTACTGATTTCTTTGAGTTAATCTTGTATCCTGCTACTTTGCTGAAGGTGTTTATCAGCCATAGCAGTTCCTTGGAAGAATTTTGTGGGTCACTTATGTATATAATCATATCATCTGCAAATAGAGATAGTTTCACTTCTTTTCCAATTTGTATCCCCTTAATCTCTTTTCATTTCTTCATTGCATTAGCTAAAACTTTGAGAACTATATTGAATAGATAGGGGGAGAGAGGACATCCTTGTCTAGTTCCTGATTTTAGTGGGATTGCTTTGAGTTTTTCTCCATTAAGTTTGATACTGGCTGTAGGCTTCTTGTAAATCGCCTTTATTATATTTAGGTATTCTCCCTGTATTCCTGATCTCTCCAGGGCTTTAATCATAAAGGAGTGTTGGATTTTGTCGAAGGCTTTTTCAGCATCAAAGGATATGATCATGTGGTTTTGTTCCTTTAGTTTGTTTATATGATGGATAATGTTTACGGTTTTTTGTATGTTAAACCAGCCCTGCATTTCTGGGATGAAGCCTACTTGGTCATGGTGGATGATATCTTTTATACATTTTTGTATACAGTTTGCCAAAATTTTGTTGAGAATTTTTGAATCAATATTTATGAGGGAAATTGGTCTGTAATTCTCCTTCTTTGTTGTGTCTTTGAGTGGCTTGGGTATCGTCAGGGACCAAGATCCTGGCTTGAGCCTCTAGGCCTCTAGCTAAAGGCTCCCATGGGAACTTATTGAGAAACCAACCACTGAGCCAGGATGATGTTCTGCCAAGTAGAATAGACATTCTCCCAAGTAAAATAGATGTTCTCCCAGGTAGAATAGATGTTTTTCCCCGAAGTAAAAGAGATGTTCTGGTTTGCATCACAGTAACAGAGAAGTAACTCTAAAGAATAGAATAACAGGAACATTCTGTGGCTAGATTACTTAGTAGTCCTCCCATAAAGGTAGCTCTAAAGAATAGAGTAGCAAGAACATTCTATGGTTAGGTTACCC
>PVIH01027187.1:0-17409 GCA_004025045.1 Sigmodon hispidus | reverse complement strand
CTGCTTCTATGGAGACTTGTCAGATATCATAGGCCAGTAGCCACAAGGATGGATGCTCCTGTTACACAGAGAAGTGGTGGATGACTGTCCAGGTAGTTAACTGTCATTGTCTTCTCCTATATTCTGGAAGTTACTTCATGCTTCCAACTTTAGGTATATATTTTCCTTCTCAGGTCTTGACGGTGTTGAAGATTAGATAGTTGAAGTTGTTATTACTTCACATTCCAGCAAAGACACTCAAGTCTTAGAACTCTATTATTTAGGATAAACAGCCTTAAAGCAATCCCTGTACATTTTTTTGTATCAACATTTTAGATATTAAATTGCACTTTGTAGTTGTTTGTTAGCGGTAGTTTGACCTCACTTATGTTAGTTCCTTCCTCTTTCCCACACACTGTCTTATGGCAATCCCTGTAGTATGTAGCTTTATACCTAGTTTAGAACCTTCCTATTTAGACAAAATGGGGAGATGTAGCGAGGAAATAATGGATAGTACAGGTATGGGAGGGGCATGGTCTGTGGAGACGAGATGGAAGCTGAGCAGAGACGAGATGGAAACGGAGCATGGAGAGAGAGGTGGGTCTTCCAGGCCCCGAGCGTGGCGAGGAGGCGGGTCTTCCGGTCCCTTGGTGCAGTGACGGGTTAGGGTCCCTTGGCGGGTCCGTACGGGTCAGTACGGCGGCAGCTGAGCTCGTTGCTAAAACTTCCTTTTGTAAGGAATTCTAACAAAATAAACCTTAATTAATACATACCTCTTGGTGGCCAGTTTTTACCGCAATAACCTTGTGCTAAAGGACCTCATATATTCATACAGGATCGAATGTGTGTTGTATATAAGGGATGATTCTTAGTCCTGATTATTATTTTAGATTTATTATATATTTTTTATTTTATATAAAGTATCTTTTTTTCCATGTATCCCCTTGTTCAAATTCCCTTCCCCCTCCTGCCCCTCACAGACACTCTCTCTTCTCCCCATTCCTTATCTCCTCCCCAGCAGAAGTATGAAGTTCCAAGGTCCCAAGGTGGCTTAGTTCAGCATCCACTCCAGGCAGATCTGCTTTCCTCACCCCTTCATCAATGCTCGGTCAGGTGTTCCACCGACTATTGTTTTTTTGAATATTTAGAAATGATTTTTACAGTTTTTTTTATTTATTTTGTATTATTAAGAAAAACAGTAAAATGAATTTAAAATGCTGAGAAGTTAACAATAACTATAAAGAAGATAAAAATCATAAGCATGACTTATCAAAGGTAATAAGGCAAATAAGATTGCAACACATATATTTACTTTGTGTTCAGCATTCCCACTGAATTTTTTTTTCCATCCCTGTATATCCTTATTCAAGGTTCCTTTCCCCTCCCACCACATCTGGTCATTTTTCTTCTCTGCAATTCCCTATCCCCTCCCTGGGCAGGGAGCAGACAGTCCTATGGTCCCACTGACTCAATAATGCTTGTATCAGTCTCCACTGCTGGCCAAATGCAGTTCTGTCCCCCCTCCCTCAAGAGTGAGTCAGGTGTTCCTATAGTTTGACTGGGGTTTGAAGGGTCAGTCCAGGGAGTTTCTGATCCCAAGCTGTTCAGTGGTTGTGGTACATCTACACAATGGAATACTACTCAGCAGTAAGAAAAAAATGATATCCTAAATTTTGTGGGTCACTTATGTGTACAATAATATCATCTGCAAATAGAGATAGCTTCACTTCTTCTTTTCCAAATTGTATGCACTTAATCTCTTTTTGTACACTTACTGCTTTAGCTAAAACTTTGAGAACTATATTGAATAGAAAAGGGGAGAGAGGACATCCTTGTCTATTTCTTGACTTTAGTAGGATTGCTTTGAGATTTTCTCCATTGAGTTTGATACTGGCTGTTGGCTTCTTGCAAATCGCCTTTATTATACTTAGGTATTCTCCCTGTATTTCTGATCTCTCCAGGGCATTAATCATAAAGGAGAGTTGGATTTTGTCAAAGGCTTTTTCCACATCTAAGGATATGATCATGTGATTTTGTTCCTTTATCTTGTTTATATGATGGATAACATTTACAATTTTTCATATGTTAAACCAGCCCTGCATTTCTGGGACGAAGCCTACTTGGTCATGGTGGATGATATCTTTTATACACTGTTGTACACAATTTGCCAAAATTTTCATGAGAATTTTTGCATCAATATTCATGAGGGAAATTGGTCTGTAATTCTCCTTCCTTGTTGTGTCTTTAAGTGGCTTAGGTATTAGGGTGATTGTGGCCTCATAAAAGGAATTTGGCAATATTCCTTCAGTTTCTACTGTGTGAAATAGTTTGAAGAGTTACAGTAGTAATTATTTTTTTAATGTGTGGTAGAATTCAGCACTAAAACCATCTGGGCCAGGGCTTTTATTTTTGGGGAGGTTTTTAATGACAGCTTCAATTTCCTTAAGGGTTATAGGCCTGTTTTGGTAATTAATCTGATCTTCATTTAATTTTGGTAGATGGTACCTGTCCAGAAAGCTGTCCATTTCTTCTAGGTTTTCCATTTCTGTGGAATACAGATTTTCAAAATATGATCTGATAATTCTCTGAATTTCTTGGGGGTCTGTTGTTATGTCCCCCTTTTCATTTCTGATTTTGTTGATTTGAACACTCTCTCTCTGTTTTTTGATTAGGTTGGCTAAGGGCTTATCTGTCTTGTTAACTTTCTCAAAGAACCAACTCTTAGATTCATTGATTCTTTGTATTGTCCTTTTTGTTTCAATTGTATTGATTTCAGCTCTAAGTTTGATTATTTCCTGCCATCTACTCCTTCTAGGTGAGTTTGCTTCTAATTGTTCTAAGGCTTTCAGCTGCCCTGTTATGTCTCTAGTGTGGGATTTATCTAGGTTTTTCATATAGGCATCTAGCACTATGAATTTTCCTCTTAAGACTGCTTTCATTGTGTCCCACAAGTTTGGATATGTGGTAGACTCATTTTCATTGAATTCTAGGAAGACTTTGATTTCTTTCTTAATTTCTCCCTTGACCAGAGATGGTTCAGCTCAGTGCTGTTTAGTTTCCATGAGTAGGTAGGCATTCTTTGGGTTTTGATGTTGTTGAACTCTAACTTTGGGCCCTGGTGGTCCAATATGTTACAAGGGATTATTTCCATTTATTTGTATCTGTTGATATTTGCTTTATGACCAATTATGTGGTCTATTTTGGAGAAAGTTCCATGAAGAGCTGAGAAATATGTATATTCCTTTGCCTTTGGGTGGAATCTTCTGTTGATATCTATTAAATACTTTTGAATCATAACTTCTTTTAGACTCCTTATTTCTCTGTTGAGACTGTCGGGTTGATCTATCTTTGGTTGAAAGTGTGGTATTGAAGTCTCCCACTATTATGGTTTAAGAATTAATGTGGGATTTGAGATTTAGCAGTGTTTCTTTTACATAAGTAGGTGCCCTTATATTAGGTGCATAAATATTCAAGATTGAAATTTCCTCTTGACCAATTTTTCCTGTTTTGAATAAGTAGTGACCATCTTGGTCCCTTTTAATTGCTTTTAGCTTAAAGTCTACTTTGTTAGTTACTAGGATTGCAACCTCTGCTTGTTTCTTACAACCATTTGACTGAAAAATCTTTTCCCAACCCTTTATTCTAAGCCTGTGTCTGTCTTTGCAGTTCAGGTGTGTTTCTTGTAGGCAACAGAAGGATGGCTTCTGTTGTTGTATCCATCTTGTTAGTGTGCCACATTTTATAGGAGAGTTGAGACCATTGATATTAAGTGAAATCAGTGACCCTTGATTCATATTTCCTGCCATTTTTGGTGGTAACTTGTTTGCATTTCCTTTCTCTAATGTATTCTTCTGTGGAATTATTGTTTGTGATTTTGTGGGTGCATCTCGGGTTCTTAGGTTGGAGTTTTCCCTCTAATACTCTCTGTAGTGCTGGATTGGTAGATAGATATTCTTTCAGTCTGACTTTGTCCTGAAATACCTTATTTACTCCATCTATGGTGATTGATAATTTTGCAGGGTATCTTATTCTAGTTAGGCAGCCATGCTGTTTTAGTGTCTGTATAACTTCTGACCAAGTCCTTCTAGCTTTCATCGTTTCCACTGAATAGTCAGGCGTTATTCTGATGGGTCTGCCTTTATATGTGAATTGGCCCTTTATTTTGCAGCTCTTAAAATTTTTTCTTTGTTCTGTATGTTTTGTGGCTTGTTTATAATGTGGCGTGCTGACTTTTTTTTGGTGATCATATCGATTTGGTGTTCTGTAAGCTTCTTGTATCTTTATTGGCATTTCCTTCTTCAGGTTAGGGAAGTTTTCTTCCATGATTTTATTGAAAACATTATCTGTGCCTTTGAGAAGGTATTCTTCTTCTTCTATTCCTATTATTCTCAAATTAAGTCTTTTCATGGTGTCCCAGATTTCCTGAACATTTTAAGTTATGGCTGTTTTAGTTTTAGTATTTTCTTTGACTGATATATCTATTAGAGCCACTGAGTCTTCCGCTTCAGTGATTCTATCTTCAATCTCTTGAACTCTGTTATGCTTGTATCTGTGGTTCCAGCTTTTTTCTTCAGGTTTTTTATTTCCATCTTTGCCTCATGTTGTGCCTTTTTTATTGCTTCTATTTCAGCTTTCATTCAGCTTTTATTTCAGCTTTTAGTACCTGGTATGTTTCTTTCATAGAGTTGTTCATCTCTTCCAATTTTTTGTTTGTATTTTCTTCTATTTCTTTAAGGCTATTTTTCATATCTTCTTTGAGAGCTTCGATGGTCATCAAAAAGGAATTTTTGGTGTTGCTTCCTTCTGTTTCCTCTTCATTGCTCAGTTCAGGTCTTGTATTTGTAAGATCACCACTCTCTTCTGGAGTTACCATGTTGTTCTTTGTATTATTATGTAATTTTTTGCACTGATGTTTGCCCATGACTTCAGTGGTTCACGATTAGATGGGTCCTGGTCAGTCATGGCACTCAGGCTTGTGTGCCTCCTGTCACCTCTCTGGGCAGGATCAGAGTCTGTCCTTCAGAGACCCCGGAAGTTATCTGTTCGCTCAGTTGGAAGTCGAGGTGGGTAGCTGTGCAAGTTCCCTCAGCAGCAGCTGTGGGTATGGTGAGAGGCAGACTTTTTCTGCCCCTGCTACAGAGTGCACTGTGAATCTCCAGACAGCACCCTGTCCTGGAAGCAGAACTCCCAATTATTTTTTTTAACAGCATAAATAATGAAGTTAATTCTAAATCATCATTAATATCAGCAGTTTCAATATGTAAAACAACATTTCCTCCATGCTGAAAGGCAATAACTGTGTTAAGAGGAATAGTAAAATTAATTAATACCATCAAAATAGCATAAAATTCTGACTTTTGACACAAGCATAAGGGCATTGATCCACTTTGCTTATATTTTCTGATTTGTATCCTGCATTTTCTGATTTGTTTGCAATGTTATAAAATGTAGGGGCTCCAGAAATTGGTTTTATGTGTACAACACAAGGAAGTATTCAATTAGGTTTTGTTTTGTTTTGTTTTAGAAATTCAATTGTTTCACTCAGAGAATATTTGTTGGTAATATCTTCCAAAAAAATTACTACAGGCTCTTTGACAAGGTTCACTTTCTACCCATAATTGGTCAATTTCTTTCCTAGTTAAAGATACAACAATTTCTGCTGGGTCCATTCTTGTCAATTGATGACGTCTTAGTATCCCTTTAAAAATTAATTCAGATTGCCATTTCTTTTGGCCATTTTTATTGTTGATCCTACCTATCAAGGAACATAGGAGATTTTTCCATTTTCTGATATGTTCTTCAATTTCTTTCTTCAGTGATTTAAAGTTTTTTTTTTAATACAGATTTGTTACTTCCTTGATTATAGTTACACTGAGGAATTTATTGCTATTTGCAGTTATTATAAAAGGTGATATTTTCCTTATTTGTTTTTCAGCCCTTTAGACCTTAGTGTATGGGAGGGCTACTATTTTTTTTGAGTTAAGCATGTATCCTGCTACAATGCTGAAAGTGTTTATTAGCTGTAGAATTTAACTGGTAGAATTTTCTGGGTCAATTATGTATACAATTATATCATCTACAAATAGATAGAGTATCACTTCTTTTTTAATTTGTATTCCCTTAATGTCCTTTCATTCTCTTATTGCTTTAACTAAAACTTTGAGAACTATATTTAATAGATAAAGAGAGAGGAAACAGCCTTGTCTACTTTCTGATTTTATTTGGATTGCCTTGAGTTTTTCTACATTTAGTTTGATATTGGCCTTTGGCTTCTTGTAATTCTACTTTATTTTATTTAGATGTTTTTATTGTACTGTTGATCTCTCCAGGACTTTATCATAAAGTAGTATAGAATTTTGTCAAAGTTTTTTTAATCATCTAAGGATATAATCATGTGTTTTTTTTCCTTCAATTTGTTTACATAATGGATGACATTTACACTTTTCCATATGTTGATCCATCCTTGCATTTCTGGGATAAAGCCTATTTGATCATGGCAGATGACTTTTTTATATGCTGTTGTATTCAGTTTACCAGAACCTTGTTGTGTACTTTTGCAACAGTGTTCATGAGGGAGATTGGTCTTTAATTCTCTTTCTATGTTGAATCTTGGAGTAGCTTGTCTATCATGGTGATTGGGGCCTCATAAAAGTTTGCTAGTGTTCTTTTAGTTTCTACTGTATGCAAAACTTTGTTGAGTATTGCTATTAGTTCTTTGAATGTCTTTTAGAATTCTTCAGTGAAACCATCTGGTCTGTACTTTTTATTTATTTGAGAGACTTTTAATAACAGCTTCAATTTCCTTTGTGGTAGTAACTCTGCTTAGGTTTTTAATCTGTTCATTTAAATTTGGTAATTAGTACCTGTCCAGAAAGTTGTGCATTTATTTTGGGTTTTCCATTTTAGTAGAGTAAAGATTTTCAAAGTATGACCTGATAATTCTCTGGATTTCCTGGGTGTCTGTTGTTATGTGTCCTTTCCCATTTCTGATTCTGTTAATTTGAATATTCTTTCTGTTCTTTTTTTTCTTTTTGGTTAGTTTGGATAAGAGTTTGTCTAACTTATTGACTTTAACAAAGAACCAACTTTTTTTTTGATTCACTGATTCTTTTTATTATTTTCTTTGTTTCTATTGTACTGATTCCAGCAGTAAGTTTTACTGTTCCTGCCATCTACTCCTTCTAGGTGAGCATGCTTCTAGTTGTTTTAAAGGCTTCAGCTAAGTTGTTAGGTCTCCTATGTGAGATTTCTCTTGATTTTGGCATCTAGTGATATGCTCTTAACACTGCTTTTATTGTGTCCAATATTTTGGAGTGTGTTGTAGATTCATTTTAATTAAATTCAAGAAAGTCTTTGATTTATCTTAATGTCTTTTTAGAATCAGAGATTGTCCAATGTAGCAATGTTCAGTTTTCATGAGTTTGTAGGCTTTCCGTGATTTTTGTTGCTGTTAAATTCTAACTTTAGGCCATGGTGGTCTGATATGATACAAGGGGTAATTTCCATTTTTGTATCAATTAATGTTTGCTTAATGGCCAAGTATATGGTCAATTTTAGAGAAAGTTCCATGGGATGCTGAGAAATATGAATATTTCTTTGTGTTTGGGTGGAAGCTTTTATAAATATATATTACATCCATTTGCATCATAACATCTGTTAGACCCCTTATTTCTTTTTTGAGTCTCTGTCTGGTTGATCTATCCAAGGGTGAAATTGGTGCATTGAAGTCTCCCACTATCAGAGTGTGACATCTGATGTGAGGTTTGAATTTTAGCAGTGTTTCTTTTACATATGAAGGTGCCCTTATATTAGCGGTATAAATATTTAAGATTTAGATCTCATTTTGATCAAATTTTGCTGAGATGAAAAGAAATATCCCTTTTGATATTTTTTGATTGATTGTAGTATGAAGTCTACTTTGTTAGATATTAGGATAGGACCACCAGCTTGTTTCGTGGGGCCATTTGATTGGAACATCTTTTCCCAACCCTTTACACAGAGCTTGTGTTTATCTATGGAGTTGAGGTGTGTTTCATGTATGCAGCAGATGATTGGCTTTTTTTGTATTTATTGTGTTAAGGTATGTTTTTATATGTGAAATTAGTCCAATTATATTAAGAGATATTAATGACCACTGATCGTTATTTTCTATTATTGTTGGTGCTAGAATGTGTATATTTCCTTTTTTGTGTTTTTCTTCTGTGGGATAACTGATTTTTTTTTTTTTTTGTAGTTTCATCTGGGATCCTTAGGTTTAAATTTTCCCTTGTGCTTTTTGTAGTGCTGAATTTATGGATACGTATTGTTTCAACCTGTGTTTGTCATGAAATAACTTTAATCCACCTACAGTGAATGATAGTTTTGCTGGGTATAGCAATTTGTGTTGGCTGCCATGATTATTTAGTGTCTTTGCAACTTCTGATGAGGAACTTTTTGTTTTCCTTGTTTCCATTGAATAGTCTGGTGTTATTCTGATGGGTTTGCCTTTGTAGGTAAGTTAGCCCTCTTTCTTTGCAGCTCTTAATATTTTTTCTTTGCTCTGAATGTTTTGTTGCTTAATTATTATTTGGCAAGTAGACTTTACTTGGAGGTCTAATCTATTTGGTGTTCTGTAAGCCTCTTGTATCTTTACAGGCATTTTCTTCTTTAAGTTGGGAAAGATTTCTTTTATGATTTTATGGAATATATTATCTGTGCTTTTGGGCTTGTATTTGTCTACTTCTATTCCTATCATTCTCATGTTTGGTCTGTTCATGTTGTCTCAAATTTCATGAACATTTTGTGTTACGACTTTTTGGGTTTTAGTGTTATCTTTGAGTGATTAATATATTTTCACTATTGAGTCTTTCACTCCAGAGACTCTCTCTTCCATCTTCTGGATTCTGTTGCTTATGTTTGTAATAACCGCTACACTATGAAACCCTCGCTGTTGCTTATGTTTGTATCTATAATTCTAGATAATTTCTTTAGATTCTTTAATTCATTTGGCTTTTTTGTGCCTTCCTTATGGTTTTTATTTCATTTTTTAATACCTGTAATGATTCTTTCATTTGTTGGATTTCTCTTCCTTGGTTTTCTTTCATTGATTTATTCATCTCTTCTAATTTTTATTTGTTTTATCTTTTATTTCTTTAAGGGCCTTTTGTATCCTCTTTCAAGACTCGTATAATCTTCTTAAATGTGTTTGTATTGTTGTTTCCTTCTGTTTCCCCCTTCATTGCTCTGTTTAAATCTTGGTGTTGTACAGTCATCAGCTTCTATTGGTGGTGCTTTGTTGTTTTTATATGCATTTGTGCACTGGCATCTGCCATTGCCTCCTTGGTCCACTCTTAGTCAGGTCCTAGTGGAATCTTAGCCAACTGAGGCAATAGGGATTGTGTATCATTTGTCTCTGAATACAATATCTGCACGATAACTTACTCTGGTCAGGCCATTAGATCCTTGCTGTCTCAAACTGTCTAATTCCCACTTTGCTCTGCACAGCATGGATTCATGCTCATTAGAGAGACATCTGTCCCTCTGTGATGATGCAGCCTGCCTTGGAGGCAGCACCTGCCATCTATGATAATCCCTCTGATATTTCTGGGGAAGGCTCCTCCCAGCTCTTTTCTAGGGCAAGCCTGGCTGTGAAATCAAATTTTGGACTGTGCCTCTGGCCTCTGTGATGAGGCCCCTGTGAGGCCCAGGGGCTGGAACCTGCTCACCTCCCACTCTGCTCTACACCTAGGATTATCCCTGTGTGAATCTGTCTGTCTCCCACTCTACCCTGAACACCACAGGGTCATGCTGTTCTTCCCAGAGCATCATTTTTATTTATTTGAAAGGTTTTGTTTCATTTTACATACCAACCTCAGTCCCCCTTTCCTCTCCTTCTCCTACTAGCTCCCAACCTTCTCCCTACCCTACCATTCTTCCACTTATCAGATAGGGTAAGTCTGCATATAAAGTTGTCAAAGCATCTTAATGAATTTATTTTAAGCCCTCACTAAAAAAAGTTTCTTTGCATGCATTTCTTGTTCTATCAAAGTTCTTTCTTTGTTTTATCAAAGAAATAGATCCTCTAAATAGAAAACTATCTGTGAGAAAATTTAAAAGAAAGAACATAAAAATTTATCTATTTCCTTCCTAACCAAAAGTGATTTCTTAGGCAGACATGTAAATTAAGAACAGAAATATTTGGAAAACAAAGCATCTAGCAAGAGGCTATGCTGAGAAATGAAATGCATTTACTTAGGGAAGTGTATTGATATAATGAACACCTGGTAGAATCTATATCAAATTAGGATCAGACAAAGTTGTCAACATTTCCTGCTAGATCTGCAAATTCAGGCAGACAATCATAACTTTTATAGGACTAGTTAACATTCATGTCAGCAAAAGCCAAGGAATAGTTAAATTCAGACCACATACTAAAAGAATCTTAGTGCATTATTAGTAATCTACCAGCTTTCATAAACTATCAAATAAAAAACATTTAGAAAAGTGCACCTGCCAAAAATTTTGAGATTTGTAAATGATGACAGCTTCAGTATACCATGCTTACTTTAGAAAACTTCACATACTCTTCCAGTTACTATCACTTTCCAATACTTTCTCAGTATTAAAGATTATCCTCAGTTCTATACTCAAAACTAATTCTGCCTTATAATAAATTTTAAAAACTAAAAGTAATTTAGAGCCTAGCTCTCTTTATTTAACAATTATGTAAGTATCAAGTTTTAAATTGTAGCAATTTTCTTGTCAGCTTTTAACAAAACAGCAATATTTTAGTATGTCAAAAATTATTTAGGATGTATGACACTGCTCAGGAACCAGAGGAAAGTTTATCTCTCTGAATTTGAGATCAGCTTGGTTTACATATTAAGTTTAAATACATCCAAAGCAGCACAGAAAAAAAATCTGTGTCAGAAACAAATAAGTCTAAGAAGTGGTAAATCCAATTTTTAATCCCAGAACTAATGAAACTGAACAGGCAGATGTCTTTGAATTCAAGGTCAGCATGGCCTACAAAGTGAGTTTTTAACAAAACAAACAAACAAACCAAGAATTATCTATGTTTTGGTGATCACAAACTATTAATACTATTAATTATATAGTTTCTTACTATTGCAATACAATAGATTACATAATTTATTTTTAAAGCTTTTTTTTATTATGGTTTGGTTTATTTTCATTCATGTATGTCTTTGTAAGTGAATGTGCCTGTGTGTATGGGGAGTGGTATGCTCATAGAGACCAAAAAAGATTAGAATCTCTTAGCAATGGATATGCAGGTATTGAGCTACCTGGCATAGGTGCCAGAAACTGAAATAAAGACATCTACAAGAGAAACAGCTATTTCTTAACTGTGAAGACTTAACTTTGATGTCTAGTTTGGGTTTGGTTTTAAATGGATTGGCTGAACAAATCTATATAAAACCTTAGCTGCAATGTTGGAAGTACATGGCAAGAAAATTTGTAATAGAGAAAATTTTCCTTCTAAAACTCATGGTAAAAAGAGAGAGAAAAAAAGAGGATATATCACAAAAGTTGACAGATTACCCCTAAGACCTAATGAAATGCTAACAAACTCTATTTCCTAAGGATTCTACCAGCTGCCCACAATTTTACAGCAGGAATTAAACATTTGCATAGACGTTGGAGGAGACTCCAAGTTCAAACTATATTATGTTCTTGAGTGTAGAATTGCGAGATTATAATTTAAGCATATGTTACGATAGAATTAAAACTTAGTTTATTGTTTCTTTTCTCTTTTTTGTGTGTGTTTACTTTTTTGATTATGAAAAATTCTTACTTTTTATCCATTTATATCTCTGCTCTAACTCCCTTCCCCGATCCGCACCTTCCAGTCACTTTCTCTTCTCCACATCACTTTATCTCCTCCCCAGCAAAGGCAGGAGGTCCCAAGGTCACAATGTGGCTTAATTCAGCATCCACGCCTGGCAGACCCACTTTCCTCACCCCAACATCAAGACTGGTCAGGAGTTCCTCTGGAGGGAATGAGCTCCAAGGTGCCATTCCAAGTTCTTTCAGATACGAAACTGTTCATGGTTTGTGGTTTGCAGCTTAGACAAGCTTTGCTTTTGTTTTTTGTTTGGTTTGGTTTGTTTAGATTCCACTAATGAGTGAGTACATCCTGTGCTTATCTTTCTGTGTTTGTGATACTTCATCCAGAAGGATTTTCTCCAAATCCATCCATTTGCCGGCAAGTTTTAGAGCATCATTATTTCTTACTGCTGAAGAGTACTACATTGCATAGATGTACCACAGTTTATTCATCCATTCTTCAGTTGAGGGGTATCTAGGCTGTTTTCAGGTTCTTGCTGTCATGAATACTGCTGCTATGAACATAGTGGAGGCTTAAGAGCGTGAAAGTGAATCTTTAGGGTATTCACCCGGTAGTGTTATTGCTGAATTCCTGGTGAGATTGATTCCCACTTTTCTGAGAAACCACCATAGAGCATTCCAAAGTGGCTGAACAAGCTTACACACCAACTAACAATGGAGGAGTGTTCCCCTTGCGCCACACCCTCTTCAGCATAGGCTGTCAACAGTGACTTTTAACTTAGCCAGTCTAACAGGTGTCAGGTAAAGGACGGACCTCTAAGATATATAAAGAACTTAAGAATCTAGAGCCCCAAACTTCGAATAACACAATCAAAAAATGGGGTTCAGACCTAAAAAGGGAATTGTCAGCAGAAGAATTACAAATGTCTAAAAGGCACTTAAAGAAGTGCTCATCATCTTTAGCCATCAGAGAAATGCAAATCAAAACAAGATAGAATCTTTACCAAATGGTGTTGGCATAGCTGGATGGTAGTGTGTAGAAAAATGCAAATAAATCCAAACCTATCACCCTGCACAAAGCTCAAATCCAAGTGAGTCAAAGATTCAAAAGACACACAGCCACACTGAATCTGACAGAAAACACATCTTCTTTTCCAATTTGTATCCCCTTAATCTCCTCTCGTTCTCTTATTGCTTTAGCTAAAACTTCGAGAAATATATAAGGGAAGAGAGAACATACTTATCTAGTTCCTGATTTTAGTGGAATTGCTTTGAGTTTTTCTCCACTAAGTTTGATGTTGGCTGTTGGCATGTTTAAATCGCCTTTATTATATGTAGGTATTCTACCTATATTCCTGATCTTTCCAGTACTTTAATCATAAAGGAATGTTGGATTTTGTCAAAGGCTTTTTCAGCATGTAAGGGTATGATTGTGTGGTTTTGTTCCTTTAGTTTGTTTATATGATGGATAACATTTATGGTTTTTCATATGTTAAACCAGCCCTGCATTTCTGGGATGAAGCCTACTTGGTCATGGTGGATGATATTTTTTATATAGTGTTGTATATGGTTTGCTAAAATTTTGATGAGAATTTTAGTATCAATTTTCATGAGGGTAATTGGTCTGTAGTTCTTCTTTGTTGTGTCCTTGAGTGGCTTGGGTATTAGGGTAATTGTGGGCTCATAAAAGAAATTAAAAAAAAAAGAAATGCAAGTAAGTAAATAGTCATAAAAGGATGATGGGCATCAAAGAACCTGTATATGAAGTTTGCTTTCATTGTTGTTTGCACTATTGTTAATCACTGGGCAAAGAAGCTGCTCTTCCCTTGACTGCTGAGAGTATGCTATATTAACTGGACAAGCAGAACATAAAGGAAAAAGACTGTCCAGTTTTGCCAGAACAGTGTGAAACAGTTCTATAACACTTCTACTTCCTAGAAAAAATGTGCAGATATTCTAGGCCTATAGACAAAAGATTGGGCACCCCAATGTTGCAGAAAACCTTGGGCAGCTGTCCAGGCATTTAGATGTCTATATTGTTTTGGAAGTGCTTGAACTGCACTTCCTGTTTACTAAGGTAACATATCCTTCAAAGATCTTTGATAAAGTTGAAGACTAGGTAGAGTTTTCCTTAATTTTAATAAATGGTAAATTAGATACAAAACTTCATTAAGATAGAATAGATAATAAAATATTTTCTGTTAATTTGCTAAATACAAATGGACTGTACATTATGAATGTAATTCTTATTTAATAACTGCTCTTATTGTACATAGTCTTACTATGTTAGAGTTAAAACCTTTCTTATGACTTAGCCAAAAAGGGAGAAATGTTGTAGAATATTATTCTCAATGGACAAAGATGTTTTATATCTGTTTATGCTTTGGAATATTATTTTAATTTGTGAAGGTGTGCTGCATTTCTTTTTGCTGCCTTTGTTAACTATGTAAAGATGTGTTGTATTTTATTAATCAAATAAAATTAACCTGGGCTCTGAAAACAAAAAAGGAATTTGGCAATATTCCTTCAGTTTCTACTGTGTGAAATAGTTTGAGGAGTAATAGTAGTAATTCTTTTCTGAATGTCTTGTAGAATTAAGCACTGGAACCATCTGGACCAGGGCTTTTATTTTTTGGGAGGCTTTTAATGACAGATTCAATTTCCTTAAGGGTTATAGGCCTCTTTAGGTAATTAATCTGATCTTCATTTAAATTTGGTGGATGATACCTGCCCAGAAAGCTGTCCATTTATTCTAGGTTTTCCATTTTTGTGGAATACAGATTTTCAAAGTATGATCGGATAATTCTCTGGATTTCCTGGGGTTCGTTGTTATGTTCCCCATTTCATTTCTGATTTTGTTGATTTGGACACTCTCTCTCTGTTTTTTGATTAGTTTAGATAAGGGCTTATCTATCTTGTAGACTTTCTCAAAGAACCAACACTTAGATTCATTGATTCTTTATATTGTTCTTTATGTATCAATTTTATTGATTTCAGCTCTAAGTTTGATTATTTCTTGCCATCTGCTCCTTATAGGTGACTTTGCTTTTAATTGTTCTAAGGCTATCAGCTGAGCTGTTAGTTCTCTAGTGTGGGATTTTTCTAGGTTTTTCATATATGCATCTAGTGCTATGATTTTTTCTCTTAAGACTGCTTTTATTATGTCCAATAATTTTGGGTATGTTGTGGATTCATTTTCATTAAATTTCTAGGAAGACTTTGATTTCTTTTTAATTTCTTCCATGACCCAGAGGTGGTGCAATTGAGTGATGTTTAGTTTTCATGAGTTGGTAGGCTTTCTTTGATTTTTGATGTTGTTGAACTCTAACTTTAGGCCGTGGTGGTCTGTTATGTTACAAGGGATAATTTTCATTTTCTTGTATTTGTTGATATTTGCTTTATGACCAAAATTATGTCGTCAATTTTCGAGAAAGTTCCTTGAGGAGCTGAGAAATATGTATACTCCTTTGCATTTGAGTGGAAGCTTATGTAGATATCTATTAAATCCTTTTGCATCATAATATCTTTTAGACTCTTTTTTCTCTGTTGAGTCTCTGTCTGGTTGACCTATCCAGGGTTGAAAGTGGGGTATTGAAGTCTCCCACAATTAGAGTGTGAGAATAGATGTGGAATTCGAGCTTTAGCAGTGTTTCTTTTACATAAGTAGGTGCCCTTATATTAGGGGCATAAATACTCAGTATTGAAATCTCCTCTTGACAAATTATTCTTGTGATGAACAAGTAATAACCATCTTGGTTCTTTTTAATTGCTTTTAGCTTTAAGTCTACATTGTTAGACATTAGGATGACAACCCCAGCTTGTTTCCTAGGAACATTTGACTGCAAAACCTTTTCCCAAACCTTTACTCAAGCCTGTGTCTGTCTTTGTGTTTGAGGTGTGTTTCTTGTAAGCAATGGAAGGATGGCTTCTGTTGTAACCATCTTGTTAGTATGTGTCATTTTATAGGAGAGTTGATCCATTGATATTATGGGATATTAGTGACCACTGAGTGATATTTCCTGCTATTTTTGGTGGTAACTTGTTTGTATTTTCTTTCACTGGAGTATTCTTCTGTGGGGTTATTGATTGTTTTTGGTTTCATGGGTGTATCTGGATGTCCTCTCTCAGCTTATTTATTCAATTTAGTTCTCGAAGTTTTAGCAAATGCAACCAGAAAATGAAAGGAGATTAAGGGGATACAAATAGGGAAAGAGGAAGTGAAACAATCTCTATTTGCAGATCATATAATAGTATACATGAGTGACCCACAAAATTCTTCCAGGGAACTGCTACAGCAGAACACATTCAGCCATGTGGCAGGATACAAGGTTAACTTAAAGAAATCAGTAGTATCCCTTCTATACACTAAAGATAGAAGAGCTGAAAAAGAAATAAGGAAAACATTACCCTTCATAATAGCTGCAAATAGTATTAAATACCTTGGAGTAACTATAACCAAAGAAGTAAAAGATCTATTTGACAAAAATTTTAAATCACTGAAGAAAGAAATTGAAGAGGATATCAGAAAATGGAAAGCTTTTCCATGTTTCTGGATAGGTAGAATCAACATAGTAAAAATGACAATTCTACCAAAATCAGTCTACAGAATCAAAGCACTGCCCATCAAAATTGCAACACAATATTTTTTTGAACCTGAAAGAACAATACTCAATTTCATTTGAAATAACAGGGAAGCCAGGATTGCCAAAACAATTTTGCTAAACAAAAGATCCTCAGGAGATATCACCATTCCTGACTTCAAGCTATACTATAGAGCTACAGTAATAAAATAAACCTGGTACTGGCATAAAAACAGACTTGTGGATCAATGGAATAGAACTGAGGATCCAGACTTTAACCCAAAAACCTATGAATACCTGATCATCGAAAAAGAGACATAAAATATTCAATGGAAAAAAGGATAGTATATATATAACAAATGGTTTTGCCATTGCTGGATGGTAGTGTGTAGAAAAATGCAAATAGATCTGAGCCTGTCACCTTGCACAAAATTCAAATCCAAGTGGATCAAAGACCTCAACATAAATCCAGCCACTTTAAACTTGATAGAAAAGAAAGTGGGAAATACACTTCTACGAATTGGCAAAGGTGACCACTTCCTAAATATAACACCAGTGTCACAGACACTAAGAACAATAATCAGTAAGTGTGATCTCCTGAAGCTGGGAAGCTTCTGTAAAGCCAAGGGCACTGTCAATAGGACAAAACAACAGCCTACAGAATGGGAAAAGATTTTTACCAACCCTACAAGTGATAGAGGACTGAACTCAAAGATATATAAAGAATTCAAGAATTTAGAGCCCAAAACTTTGAATAACCCAATCAAAAAACAGGGTTCAGATATAAAAAGGCAATTCTCAGCAAAAGAATTACGAAAATCTGAAAAGCACCTGAAAAATTGTTCATCCTCTTTAGTCATCAGAGAAATGCAAATCAAAACAACTTTGAGATACCACCTAACACCTGTTAGATTGGCTAATATAAAAGGCACAGATGACAGCCTATGCTGGAGAGGATGCGGAGCAAAGGGAACACTCCTCCATTGTTGGTGGGATTGTAAGCTAGTTCAGCCACTTTGGAATACAATATGGAGGTTTCTCAGAAAATTGAGAGTCAATCTCC
>PVIH01027186.1:0-17411 GCA_004025045.1 Sigmodon hispidus | reverse complement strand
CCCTCCCTGGGCAGGGAGCAGACAGTCCTATGGTCCCACTGACCCAATAATGCTTGGATCAGTCTTCACTCCCGGCCAAATCCAGTTTTGTCCCCCCTCCCTCAAGAGTGAGTCAGGTGTTCCTATAGTTGGACTGGGGTTTGAAGGGTCAGTCCAGGGTGTTTCTGATCCCAAGCTGTTCAGTGGTTGTGGTTTGCCGCTTGGGCATGTTTGGCTTTTTTTCTTGTTTGTTTGTTAACAGACCACTAGTGAGTGAGTACATCCCCTGCTTATCTCTCTGAGTTTGTGATACTTCGCTTAGGAGGATATTCTCCAAATCCATGCATTTGCCTGTGAATTTTAGGATATCATTTTTTCTTACTGCTGAGTAGTATTCCATTGTGTAGATGTACCACAGTTTGTTAATCCATGTGTGAAATTTCTAATTGCTATGAAACATAGAAGGCTTCCTTCTTGTTTTGTGAGGTGTGTGTTATGTAGAGTGAGCATAATTTAAAACACCTAAATAACTGTAGCTGAAATAAATGTTTTTAACTGGGTAACAACTAATGTTTCTGTCTTTGGTCTTGATAAGGTTCATTTTCTCTGTCAGTTCAAAAATTAAAAGGCAGGAAAATTTTTAAGTACCACAGATGGCATCAGGGGCAAATCTTGGACACAGCAGGTGGCACCATACACAAGCAGCCCATAAAGAAATCCTTTATCTAGGGTAAGGATGCTCACACAACAAGACACATGGAGAAAGACCTATGTAAAGCATGGAGAGTCAAGAAACTCAAGCCAAGCCTAGTGTTTCCTTGAGGGATGGGTCTGGGATACTTTTGACAGTGATCTTTCTCTCAAAATTTAGGGTTGGTCAAACTGAACAAAAGCAGGAAAACTAATAGGCCCAAACTTTAGTATTAACCAGTCCTGGTCTGGCTTTGAACTTGTTGGACCAGTCCACAGGCTATAGGGCCCTACTGGGGGCAGAGGAAGCCTGTCTAGTTTTGTGTGACGACCAGAGGGTAAGGAAGAAGTCAGCCCTCTTGGATGTTCTCCATTTTTATTATCTAGTCATGATCCCTCTCTCTATCTGACTCTCTATCAGGGAATCTATTTAATTACCAGTTTCTCAAGTTGAGTTCAGCTGTTCAGGTTTAGATTTCTGGGCTAGGAAAGCAGCATGTTTTTTCTGTTGTCTGGTGGAGAGAAACTGTGATATAAGATTTGTGTGTCAGTGGATTTACTTATATCGAATCATATTATGAGCACCTAGATAATATATACAGGGACTGAGAACAAAATGAGGTGGACACATCAAAGCTTAGAGTGGTCCAAGCCGGTGACATGTGAGCAGTCTAACCACAGGGTCAAAAGGAACATAAATTGTTCTTAGTAAATAGCTTCATTCTGCTCCTTTGCAAAACAGATACTGCAAAGGGCACCTGGGAACTATCAGAATGAGGCTTATTATACCCCGGAGAACAGGCTTCTGCCAAATGATGCACCAAAACTACTGTTTATAAAAATAGTTTGAAGCTACTCAATCGATCACATTTTTAATTAAATTTATCCATCTGTATTACACTTGACTGTAATTTCCCCTTCCTCCTCTCTTCCCTCCTACCCTCCTTTCCGCCCCTCCCATTCACTCCTCCTCTGTTTCCATTCGGAAAGGGGCAGGCATTCCACAGGAATTAACAAGTTGCATTAGGACTAAGCTCCTCCCCTCCTATTAAGGCTGGGCAAGGCAACCCAGTAAGAGGCATGGGTTCCTAAAGGCAGCTAAAGCTTTAGGGGCAGCCCCTGCTCCCACTGCCAAGAGTCCCACAAGCAGAGCAAACTGCACAACTGTTACACATGTACTGTTCTAGGCTGCTTCCATGCCGGCTCCCTGGCTGTCAGTTCAGACACTGTGAATTACTATGAGTCCAAGTTAGTTGTTTCTTTGTGATGTTTTGACCCCTCTGCTTTGTACAATCCTTCCCTCTCTACAACAGGATTTCCTGAGTTCAGCCCAATACTTGACTATAGATCGCTGCAATCTGTTTCCATCAGTTACTGGATAAAGCCTGTCTGATGCAGAGTAGTCACCAATCTATAAAGATAGCAGAACTTCCTTAGGCATCATTACATTGACATTTTTTTTTCTCCAGTCATGTTTGGTTCCATCCTAGGTCCCTGGCCCACCCAGCCTCTGGGTCCTGGCTCTCCAGAGAGGGGTGGGCTCCCTCTCATGGTATGGGTCTGAGGCTGGACCAGTAATTTATCAGCCACTCACACAAGCTCTGCATCATACTTGACATTGTCCTCCCCTGCATATCCCATAGGCAGGACAGACTGTAGACCAAAGGTTGTGTGGTGGGCCAGTGTGCTAATCTCTCTATTGGGACTCCCACCTGCTCACAGGAGATAGCAACTTCAGTCTACACACCCAGCAAGAAGTCTTAGCTGGGGTCATCTTTGTAGATTTCTGGGAGGTTCCCTTGTACCAGGTTTCTGCTTGACTCTGGAACCCCCCCCCCAGTTTACATTCATCTCTCTCTCCATCCAACCTCCAACCCAATTTCTCATGTTCCCATCTCCACTCACTCACAGTCTACCCACAAGATCTCTTCCATTTCCCCTTCCTCAGGATATCCATGTATTCTCCCTTGGGTCTGCCTTGTTATCTAGCCTCTCTTGGTCTGATGATTGCACCATGATATCCTTTACTTGACAGCTAACATCTTCATAAAAGTGAGTATATACCATGTTTGTCTTTATGAGTCTGGGTTATCTCACTCAGGATGATGATTTTCTAGTTCCATCAATTTGCCTGCACATTTCATGAGGTCTTGTTTAGTACTTGTTGATCTCAGTGTCTGTGCTATCAGTGTTCTATTCATGAAGTTGTCTCCTGTGCCAATGAGTTCAAAACGATTTATCACTTTCTCTTCTCTCAGGTTCTGTATATTTGGATTTATGTTGAATTCTTTGCTGGATTTGGACTTGAGTTTTATTCAAGGTAATAGATATGCCGTGGCAACATCCAATTGTGCCAATACCATTTATTGGAGATGCTTTCTTTTTCCCACTGTACGGCCTCTTTGTAAAAATATCAGGTGTCTGTAGTGTATGGATTTACATTTGGGTCTTTCATCCATTACATTGATCTACCTATATGTTTTTATGCTGATATCATGCTGGGTTGTTTATTATTATTATTACCATAGCTCTGTAGTAAAGCTTGAAATTAGGGATGGTAATGCCTCCAGAAGTTTCTTTATTGTACAGGATTGTTTTAGTTACTGTTTTTTTCCATATGAAGTTGAGTATTGTTCTTTCTAGGGCTGTGAAGAATTGTGTTGGGATTTTGATGGGAATTGCATTGAATCTGCAGATTACTTTTGGTAAGATGGCCACTGTTATTATGTTGAAACTACCTATTCAAGAGCATGGGAGATCTTTCCACTTTCTGATATCTTCCCTAATTTGTTACTTCAAAGACTTGTCATGCAGGTCTTTCATTTGCTTGGTTAGAGCTATCTCAAGATATTTTATATTATTTGTGGCTATTGTGAAGGGTGTCGCTTCTCTGATTTCTTTCTTGACACTCTATCATTTGTATATAAAAGGTCAGGGTAATTTTTATATTGAGTTAATCTTATATGGAGCCACACTGATGAAAGTGTTTATTAACTATAGGAATTTCCCAGTAACTTACGTATATTATCATACCATCTGCAAATTGCTAAAGTTTGATATCTTCCTTTCCAATTAGTATCCCCTTGATTTTCATTTGTTGTCTTATTGCTCTAGCTAGAACTTCAAGTACTATGTTGAATATAGAGAGAGGAGACAGCCTTGTCTTGGTCCTGATTTTAGTGGAATTATTTTGATTTTCTGTTTATTTAATTTTATGCTGGCAATTGGATTGTTGTATATGACTTTTATTAGATGTAGGTATGGGTCTATTTTCCTGATTTCTAGAAGAATTTTATCATGAAGGAGTGTGGGATTTTGTCAAAGGTTTTTCAGCATCTGATGACACTGACAGATTTTCTTTTGTTGAACTATGATCTTTTGGTAAGTTCTTGCATTCAGTTAGTCAGTATTTTATTGAGTATTTTTGCATCAGTGTTCATGAGAAAATTAGTCTGTAGATCTCTTTTTTTGGTGAATCTTTGTGTGGTTTGGATATCCTGCTGATTTTTCTCAAAGAACCAACTCTTTGTTTCATTGATTCTTTGTATAGTTCTCTTTGTTTCTATTTTGTTGATTTCAGTCCTCAATTTGATAATTTCTTACCATCTACTCCTCTTAGATATGTCTGCTTTGTTTGTTCTAAGCTTTCAGGTGTGCTATTAAGTCCTTAGCCTGATTGCTCCGAAGTCTTTAGAAAGGCTCATGGGTGCTATATTTCCTCTCAGGACTGCTTTCACTGTGATCCATAAGTTTGGGTGTGTTGTGCACTTAATTTGTCCAATCAGCCCCACCTGCAAAATGTTTCTTTCGATGAGTTATTGGTCTGGTTCAAGGCCTCTGGCACACTATGTTGAAGTTTTTATTTCACATGCTCCAGCAGATCATAGATGGGGTAAAGGTTAAGGTGGGTCAACCCAAGGGCCTGGATGTGGGTCTTGGTGATAGCTGAGCTGGTTAGTCCAAGCCATGGGACTCCTAGGCCCATACCATCAGGGTCATGCCTGTGACCAGGGATGAAGTGATCTCTCCTGAGTTTGGGGCTGCCTATTCTCCCCTGGGGGAAGTCTGGGCAAGCTCTCCTGCTGCAGTGACCAGTGAAGGGTAGGAATAGCTATCCCGGGGCCACTGATGGGCAGGGCCAGCTCAGCACATCTCTGGATTTTAACATGTATGGTTTCTATTACCCTCTGTGGTAACACAGGCCATGGACATCAACACAAACCCCACCTGTTTCAGCAACACAGACACAGACATCCTCTTGGCAGCATCTCAGGTCCAGATTTTACCATGGACTCAGTGGCAGGCAGCACAGGCCACCCAGATCAGTATGGTCACCCCGTGGCAGCAAGGCCCTTGGACACCAACAGGGTCCAAAGACATCTGCTCAGCCACCAGTGGCAACAAGTGTAGCACTGTTGTAATAAAGGAAACTCAGAGCCAGATATTGGAAGAAGACTAGAATATCAAAGAAAGGAAACAGACTATAGTCAAACCTCACCCAGCTATTTTCCAGCTTCCTCAGTCTCACTCCTTGTCACTTCTATTGCCTGACCTGTCTTCCTAGCTTGCCTTAAATACCTTCTTTTCTCAGTTGTTTCACATTAAGGTTAAGATTAAAGGTATGAGTTGTTACTATTTGGTAGTTAGGCCTTGAACTCACAGAAGCACAGAAAGATCTCTGTCTCTGCAATTATGGGATTAAAGGCATGGCATCACCACTGCATGCCTGGGAGCCTGAAACTCCCTCTGTAAACCAAGCTGGCCTCAAATTCAGATCTATTGGCATTAAAGGCATAGGTCACACTCCTGGTTTTTCCCCATGCTAGGATTAAAGACATAAGTTACCACTCTCTGACCCTCCTGAATTGACTGTGGGTGGATCTCCTCTCTGATATTCCAGACTGATTTTATTAACTATATAACATACCACCACAGACAGGAGCTACAAACATTAACCCAGACTCTGGCTAATGTTTGCCAATGGTCCCAGACATGCCCCCATGGCAGCAGCCCAGGCTTGGATGACATCATGGCCCCATGTGGCAGTACAGCCCAGATCATCATGAACCCAGTAGCAGTATGGCCCTCAAACACCAGCATCAGCTCAGACCTCTGGCATTAGCATGGCCCTGATGGTATGAGGAGTCACAGATCCCCAACTCAGACCTACAACTCACTCCTCATGGCAGTGCAGGCCACTTAGATCAGTATGGCCCTGGCAGGTGCCAACCTGGCCACAGATAGTGGCCTAAAACCTGGGTATCTGTGTGGTCTTTGGTGGCTACAATAACCATGGATATAAACACAGACCTTGGTTGTGGTAGGATCAGACATGGTCCTCAGCAGCAGCCTAGGCTTAGATGTTATCTTGGACCTAGGTGGCAATGTAGGCCATTCAGATCAGCGTGGCTCCAGTGGAAGCTTGGCATAGGACACCAATATGGCTTCAGGTAGCAGCCTAGAACACTGGCATTGGCATGGATTTCAGTGATATTACAAGCCACAGATATCAACACAGACCTTGGCTGCAATAAGGCCATGGACCCAAATATGACCCTCAGCTTCAGTCTGGGCCTGGATGTCCCCATGGCACTTTGGGGCAATACAAGTCACTCAGCAGTAGCATGGCTCTCAGATCCCCACCTAGCCTCAGGTGATGGCCCAGTCTCTGGGTATTTTCATGGCCTTCAGTAGTCTTAGGAGCCACAGATTTCAACCCAGACTCTAGCTTCAGTAGGGCCATGGACCCAGACATAGTTCTCTGGCACAGCCTGAGATCAGATATCACCATGTCCCAGGGACATGGAGATGCCCAGGGTCTGAGCCATTATGGTATCTGAGGGCCTTGCCAACACCAGGGTCATGTTGATCTGAGTGGCCTGTGCTTCCACTGGGGACATGACATCCAGGGCTAGGCTGCTGCTGGGGGCCCTGTCTGCTTCTGTGGCCCTGCAGCAGCTGGGATCTGTGTTGCTGATCATATCTCTGGTAACCACTAAAGACTGTGCAGATGGCTGAGGTCTGGACAGACATTGAGTCCATGTTGGTTTCCGGGGGGTCATATTGCCACTGATCTGGGTACCCTGTGTTTCCTAAGTGTCTTTCCAGATTTTTTTAAAAAGTTCCTCTTTAAAGACCTCTATCATTTTCATAAGGTTATTTTTAAGGCAGTTTTTGGTGCCTCAGCTGCATTGGAATATTCAGGTCTTGATGTCATAGGATAGCTGGGATCTGGCAGTGCCATATTGCCCTATCTGTTATTAACTGTGTTCTTACACTGGTGTCTAGGCATCTGAATTTGGGGTAATTATAGGTGTAGGTATTGATTCCTGCACTTGTCTTTGTTGAACTCTCATTCTGCTCTTTTATTTTCTATTTCCTCTCTGGTCTTCTTGCCTAAGTGGTCAAGGTCACTAGCCTTTAAGGACCAGTAAGGTATCTCCTATTGGGTTTGGGGAGCCTTGGGTTTCTAGATCCAGCCTGACCTATGGTAAAGCCAAAGTCTTCTTTCAAAGTTGTAGACAAGAATATGAAGCCCAGGGAGTGACTACTGTTCTTCTGACGGTGTGGACTGTACCTGGGTCTATAGAGTCTACCAGAGTTATGGCGAAGGGCTGGCCACAAGGAGGAGGATGAGGTGGGAAGGGTTGGGCAACAGGAAGGGTCTTAGGGCAATAGAACCCAGGGGGTGGCAGCACTGTAGCTGGCAGGCAGATCACTCACCCACTTGTCAACAGGTGAGGACTGGACCAGAGCCAGTGGGTTACATGTTTATATTAGAGAATGTGATCATGCTCTGGCCTCATGCCAGCCTCAAGCAGTATGCTCAAAGCTGTGAGTTACTTACTGGTAAAGTCTCGAGTGAAGGGACTCTGGCCTCTGGGCCTGGCAGACACGACTCCAAAAGGCCGTTCCCTTCTCCCCACACCCTCACAGCCTATTCCCTTATTTAACCAATCCCTCCTCCAGTTGCTGACTACCAAATAGTACCAAAGCATTGATGTTCAGCAATCAAAAATTCCCCTTGGATCACCTAATTAACATGTCCAGTTAAAACTGAGCCTCATGCTAACACAGGGTTTCCCCTTTACCTTTATAAACTGACTTTTGCCTATGGGTCACATCTGTCTCCTCTGTAGCCAGAGGCAGTCCTTTGTCCTCCGACAGATATCCCTGCCTCCTCTCCCTTGTCCCTTTTCTCCACTCTCCTTTTTCTCCCTGTCCCCCATCTCCTGCCCTCTGTATCTTGGGGCAAATAAATCTCCTTTGGGCAGAGAATTTACTCTTGAGGTGTTATGCTCTGACTTTCCAGGTTCCCTATATCAAGTACCCAGGGAAGAGAGAGTATTATTGTAAATGCATATAATAAATTTGTAGAAGATATAACTGAATTATCTTGGTTATTATCCTACAAAACAGTGAAGCTTTTGGCTGCTCTTTATACCATGACCTGATGTTACATGTTCCCAGGCTTTTCAAAGTTCTCCCCTAGGCTGAAATAGATGTTACAGCTAATTTGATTCTATACAACATTTCAAGGAAAATCCTGCTGTAGTTAATTAAACTGGCTTAAGTTGCCAAAACATTTCCTGTTTTATGTAAAGCATAGGACCATATGATATTCTTTCAGCCTTAAACCTAAAGATTCATGATAGTTCTGCCCAGGCATTTTATATCATGGGTACAGTGACAGGTGCAGCCAGGAACCACTCGTGAAAAAAAAAAAACAATGCTGTTCCCACGGCATGACCTTGAGGTGGAAGTGTTAATTAATAAACACCACAGTGACCCCACAGTAGTCACACAGATTAGTTTAAACATGTGTTGTAATTTTACAACATTTTTGTATTTTACTTATACTTCTTCAGATAATAATAATAATGCTTATTTCAACTACTGAATATCCTAAGAAAAATTTACATATCACTTAGTGCATATGATTGCAGTAATTAGAAGCACTAGCTGCTCTTCCAGAGGACTCAGGTTCAATTCCCAGGACCCATGTGGCAGCTCACAACTGTCTGTAACTCCAGTTCCAGAGATCTGACACTTTCACATGCACTAAAATAAAATAAATCATTAAAAGCGTGGGTTTTTAATTTTAAAAAATTCTCCCTTCCCAAAAATTCACATTACCCTATTAATATATATATATGTATATATATATATATATATATATATATTTTACTCTATGGTTAAAAAATAATTTAATGTCAATAAAAGAAACAGCCAAACAGAAAACAATTAAGATCTTTATTAAAAATAGAATAAGTAAATTTGTATCTAGTCACACAATTGAATACTACACATTTGGTGACTACATGTTATAAGTATGTCTAAATTCTTAAGAGGAAAGCCGAAGCAGGGGAGGGACTTGGTGGGCAAAGCATGTGCTGTATAAGAAGGACCTGGATTCAGATCCCCAGAACACAGTCAGTCAGAGCCTAGCTTGGGTCCCACATAATGACCACATTTGAGGCTTCTCAGCTACTTTGTGGCCTGAGTGGAAATCTGTGTTACAGATCATCTTGTACACAAAATAACTAAAAGTTAGCTTTGACGACCTTTTATTGAGAGGTAAAACTCTAAAAGAATGATACATTGTACAACAAAGGTAAGACCTTGGAAATTTAAAGTGAGCCAGCCCTGTTTCGGGTAGCCTCCTGTCCTCTATTGAGTGCCTCTGTCAGATTTGCTCTCACCAGGAAATGATCATAAATTGGAAGGCCATCTGCTACCCACATAATAGCAAACCTTTTACTTCTCAGTTTTTCACATAAACTTTGCAAATATGGCAGTTGTCATGGCTAAGTACTTTATAACGTGAACAGTAATGGGGACATGAAACCATGGGCACTTGATCAGTTCTTAGTGTCTCCCGAGGCACCAGACATGCGGGTGTTAGAGCCTAAACTATCATGTCTGCTCTTCTATGTCCAGGGAGCTGTCCTCACTGGGATGCTTTGGGGTATTGTTTCATCTGGGTGACATTAGAGAGTAAGGCTGGTGAGCCTCTGAATCTGCAGCTCTCTCCTGCTCCCAGTAAGCCTGTCCTACAGGGCTGTCTTTCCCTCGGGGTGAGCTGTACATGATGGGATAGTGCAGACCTGTGAACCTGTTAGTACTTCTCCTGTAGAGGACATCCAGGTCAGTTCCAGATTTGGGCTATTATGAAAAAAGTAGCCATACATTTTTTAAAAGACTATCCTCCTATTATGAGACTGTAACTCCCTGTAGAATGTACATCAGGAGGAGGACATCAAATTGATAAGTGTTCTTAGATTCTGTAGGAAATCTATCTCTAATTTACCTCTACATGTGGCTGCTGAAAAGCAAGAGCCTAGTTTTGACGCTGATCCTGATGGACATGACTCAGACTGTAGAGGTAAAGAGGTGTTGTGAGAGCATATGGGACAGTATGATAGGAACAGCCTAGGTCAAGGCCTGACTCAGGAGCATTGGGGCAGTGTGACTTCAACAAGTGCAGTCAGTGCCTGACACAGGAGCATAACTGGTCTGATGCCAGCAGTGCTGTGTCTCAGGAAGCACAGAGAAGAACACGGTTTGGTAAAAGTAAGTAACAAAGTGAAGCATATCTGCAATAATGAAATGGAGCAATGAGACATGCTAAACCTGCGTGCTGGGAGAGTGCACAGAAAGAGGAATCCATCCAAACACCATCTCTACCATAAAGCTAAGGATGATTTTTAAATTAACTTATATCGTTACATAGAGATTCTTTTCTTTTAGACAGAGTCTGTGTAGCCCTGGCAGGCTGTGGACTCCCTGTGAAGACCAGGCTGGCTTTAAAGTGCTAAGATTAAAGACTTGTGTCATGGTGCCCAGCAAGATTGATTATTTTTCTTAAAGAATATATATATTTAATGCACAAATATATATAATATTGCAAGCATGAGATGCACAAGCACATAAAGAAAACTGTTGACACTATAGAATGATAGATGGCATTTAATCTAACTAAAGGTGAAGAACAACAACAGAAGCAGCCAACAGCCAAACCTTGGAGGCAAAGATCAGAAGTTTATTAAATAAAATAGTGGCAGCCCAATGCCTTTGTTCTAACAAATGGACCGTAGAGAAAATAAAATCATTACCTACTCATTTGTCATTTGAGGCAGTACATTGTCCAGTAGGTAAATGTTACCCAAAAGAAAACACAACTACAGCTAGCAAATCTCATTGTGAAACTTTAAAATAAAATTAATTTAAATACAAAAACACCTTCATGTCTTATTTAACAACACTAGGATGTCTACTTCTAAAATGAATGAAGAAATGCACAGGCTACAACTGTCTATGATCTATGAAAAACAACCCAAAGCCTCTAAATAGTCATTTTAAAGATTTCAAAGGCCAAATGATACACATGAAACTACACTGACATAACAATTATTCTTAGAAGTCCAAAGGAGGGGAGAGTGCAAAGGTCTGCAAGCCACCTTGATCAGCCTCTTTACTCACTCTAGGGAAGAGCTGCCACTGGCCACCACAGCTGGCCTTAGTCACTATCACTGAAACTTTAAACAGTGAGACCAAGGCACAGCAGCCACTCCAAACCTTAGACAGCCTACATGATGCCAGACATTTCTAGGGACTTTACTTTGCCCTCTAATTGGAGGCATGGAGCTTTTGGGGACAAGAAGTTCATCACAAGGAAGATATAGGATATCATTAAATGTAAGAAATGGATATGGTTTCATCAACAGCAAGGACAGCAAAAACGATGTATTTGTGTTTGTGCAATAGAGAAGAATAATCCTTTCAAGTGTAGAGACAGAGATGCTGTGGTGTTGGAAATTGTCGAAGAAAACAAGGAATGGAGACAGCCCTGGTGGAATTCCAGTTCAGTGTAGTAGGTACACAGCAGGCTGTAGCCATCATGGATGCTATCCAGTCAAAGTCCTCTTAATACTTTTGGATGTAAGGGAATTCAACAGTGCTAAAACCTTAACTATCCATGTATTTAATACAGTAGTAGGCTTGTGAAAATTAACGAAACTAAAGGAAAAAAATATTAGATTATGTGGCTTCTTAGACACACTATATATGTATGTACATGCTATTAATACTGAGTAGCTAGGTAATATGACACACAGGTTATAACTGACCTTTTTAATCTTTATGTGTACCACGGTATCATGTCATATGCACAGTATGTGTATTTTGGAGCTTTAATTTTGAAAGGAATAAAAAATACATCTCTGAGGATGAATCAGATGTTGGAATTTTATCATAAATTTTAAAAACTGCAATGTAAATCACTATTCAACACAATGAAGAATTAAAGAGGCATGTAAATTTTACCAGATTTCTGAAAATTATAAAGACTGAACCAAACCAAAAAACAAACAAACAAAAAACAAAACAAAACCATGTGAGTAGTGAAGATAGAACAGGATGAATAATTTATTCATTTGATGACTTGAGCAGATTTAACATAGCAGATAAAATAATAAGATATCAAAATTCAAGTGAATAGCTTAAGACTGTTTATTCAAACTGAAACACCACTAAGAAACAAATAACTAGAATGAAATCTTATGGAGATCTGTGAGGCACTGCCCAAAAGTCAGCAGACTGTGGAGAAAGAAATGCCATGAATGAAACAACAGGGGAGAATGAATAAATTCCATCAACAAAACAACACAGAGAACAAAGAAATGAACAAATTGTACATGTTAGAAGTGAAATGATGAGGAAAGATTCATATTAGGAGCAATACAAACAGGCAGCTATGTTTGTTTTAGATTCTGTACACTCAAACGAAGCATACTTTTACATGTAAGGGCATTCAACAGTGCTAAAACCTTAAATATCCATGTACCTAATACAGTAGCAGGCTTGTGAAAATTAACAAAACTAAAGGAAAAAGAAGTTACACTCTTAAATCAGTGATTAGGAGAAAAAGAGATGGGAAGAATCTGTGAGAATAAAGGGCATGCAGCTGGATTCTGATGAAGTCTGTTTACAGGTGGAATTGGGATGAGCAAGAACACCAGAACAGTCAGGTTACCATGGCTGAGTTGTGCTGTCAAGTCCCAAGGCTTCGTGGAGGTCTCAAGGTCAGACAGAGCAGTGGTGCAGCAGAGACTAAACACAGTCTCATACACTGTCAACACTTTAGTAACCAAGAAATTGAATCACTTCTAGAGGAAAACCATTGTCATAAAGTGTTATTGTTAAAACTAGATATTTATCCTGAGAAACAAACTAAATTTGATCCTTATATCAGCCCATACAAGGAATTAATTCAATGCAGATCACAGACCTACATGAAAACGATAAAGGAAATAAAGCAACTGGAGACAGAGAAGAGAGTATGGTCTGACTCAGGGAAAATGTCTTAGATAAGATGTCAAAACATCTATAGCTTATACTTCCCCATATTCTAAAATATTCCATTAGCAAAGCCATTTTAAGGAAATGAAGTGCCATAGAGTACAGAAAATTATTTGTGCTATAATATGTAACATGCATAATATATAATAGAAGATTTCATAATATAAATATATCTGACTAAGGACTTTTGTATAAAACTTTTTTTAAAATGCTCACAAATCACCTGTAGAAGGTGAACAACCCAAAACAAATGGGCAAAGCATTGTAATACACTCACATTAAGTATATGTAAAAGATACATCAATATATCAGGAAGTAAATTCATGTAAAAGAGTGATAGTGGTGATGTAACTTACAGATTGTCTAAAATTTTGAAAATGACGTCATTAATGTTGGTGTGATGTGCAATAGCTCACACTCAGGTGGCAATATTAAACAATTGAGACATCTTAAACAGAAAATTCCATTAAAGTTACACACAGGTGTGATCCAGCAAAAATTTCACTTCTTTTTTTTCACAGAAGAAGTAAAAATAAGTGCCTCTGAATACTCACAAGTAGCCTCATCTGCAGAAGCTGAACCCTTGGAATCCTCCTCATACCATTGTCAGAACTGACTAATTAGGACACATTAAAATAGTTTAATGCCACCCACCAATAGAAATACTTCTATAAGAAGCAACGTGAAGAAAACCTTTTTTTTAAGCAAAGGGTGTAAGCATAAGAATGCACGTTATGTGCATTTACATGGCAGAAAGATGAGTTGCACTGTCTTGGGGAAAATCGTTAAAACAAGGCTGGGACTTCAGGAGGAAGCTTTAGGGGTGATGGCTACTGGGTGTCCTGTCCTGAGGTGCTTTGTCTGTGCTAGGAGTGTAAGATGTAGGGCTCCACACAGGGTCTATGCTCTAGTATACATAAATGTACCTCAATAGAATATGTAATGATACACCCCTAACTTAGTCTGTTCATCTTGTGGTCACAGGCACTCAAGAACTGGAAACCAGAAGAGTATTTCCCCTAAGACATCAGGACCCAAAAGTCTGTGACCTCATTTAAGTATATTTTCATAAAGGTTCATCTCCAAATACATTTGGAGTGAAGGCTTCAATGTATAAATTGGGGGATGTATATGAAGATTCCACATCTATTAACAATGACTATTTTCCTTTAAAAATATTTGTATTTGTTACAAGGAAGTTGTTTTTGCTAACTTTGTAGCATTTTTCCCCTAAAGCCATGTTCATACATCATGAAATTACATGGAAGAATCAAGGAATTTTACACCTGGAAATGTCCCTAGGTTGAACTATAACAGGCATTTATGTTTTGAAGTAATTTCCCCCATGCAAAGTAGGTAACAAATAACATCTAGGAAAATAACAGCACTCCAATTAGTTGGCTGTGAGCTCGGCAAAGATTTGTAAAATGCATTTCAGGAAACAGTGTTTTAAGGTGAAACAAGCCAACCACCAACTGCATTAAATGATCATTTTTTCTTTTGAGAAATACAGAAAAATGGCATGTCTATAATGAAAAATAATGACTTAATAAGATGGTGTATGGAAAAGGTTCAGAAAATAATTCTATGGTAAGAATGTTTGGGAAGAAAAATTAATCTGAAGACATGAACAGGCTGTTCCCTGCTCCTAAAATAGATCTCAATTTGAGGGGAGAAATGGCCTCCTTTTCCCAAACTGTATCTAAGATATTCAGGTCACACACTGCAAGGCTGAAAATATCAAAAAGGGCATGGCACCTAACATTTACTACTTACCCCAGAATTTGTTTTCCTTCCTGCCAGGAGCCAGCAAAAATGAAGACCCAATGATATGGAATAAATGCAGGCACACGTGGGAGAAAGCACCGCTCCCAGCTGTTAGGTGTGTTTGTGCATCAGATGAATAAGGCAGCATCAAAACCAAGAAGTTTGCTGCATCCTGGCTTCAAAAGCAGCAGTGATGCTGAATCCTCCCTTGTTACTTCATAACCCCACATCAGTGAGGGCCGTTCTTTTTGCCTTCTGGATTTACCTGACTCTTAGAATGCATTTCTGTTCATAAGGAATTGCTTCTATTATTTTCCTTTTATAACAAATTCAATTTGTACATCAGATATCCCTCTGATAATGCTTTTCTGAAAATAAAGGTGAGACCTAGGAATGAGAAGATAAATTTTACAATAGAGTAGTTTAAAACACAATTTTGGATATTCAAGAGGGAATTTGTTTATGGTAAAAGAATGAAATCAGTGTTTCTCCATGACATTTGAGTAGGAGTATTTAATTTCTCAACAAAGATGATTTACTTATGCTGTAAATAAACAGTATGAGGAAGTATGTTGGCAAAATGTTTGAGCCTTTGTGTGTCCCAGTATACAGGAATATATAGAAGCAACTGTGAGGAAATTCACAGTTCATTATGCATAAAGAAGCTTCCAAAGCATGTAAACTCTCTAGCCCTGTCCACTTAGTGCATGTCTCCCAGGATCACTTGCATCCTTGATTGCATTTCCCAGATCTTCTAGTTCCCTCTGCAACATAAAGGACACTCTGGAAGTGTCAGGAATTAATGAGCCTTCAAGCACCCTTCCACTAATAACAGTCAGTCTTGGCATTAATAGTCTCTTCTAAGTAGCAAAGCAGGAAAATACTAACTTGCACTCCATACCATTGACCCAGTGAAAGCCATGCTGACATGCGCACTACCTTTCTTTCGTCTCCATCCTCACTTCCTTCCTTGTTGTCTAGGATACCTTCCCTTAATGGCTTTGGCATTCTTTAATATCTCTCTGGTTTGCATCTGGGGAACTAGGATGATCTGAAACCACTGGACATTATTCTGCAATTGTTCAGAAATGTCCTTGGCAGGAATAATCAATCAGTATTTTGTTTTAGCTATGATGCTGACACTTAGAAAGGCAAAGCCTAAATCCTTAACTCAAAAACAAGATTATAACAGGTCTATGAGAGGGTAGATTTAACATAAACTTGTTGCACTGTACATTAATAAACATTTCCTTACTCCACCTGGGCATTCCCACCTGTAGGTGCTTTGGGAGCCATCTCAGCTAGAGATGTTCTCCAGATGCTGCCTGGGTACCTGTGGCCTGTGTGCTAGCATTCTTCCCACCCCCCTTTTCTTTTTTTTATTATGAATAAAATCACATTTTCTATTCATGTCTATCCTTATTCAAGGTTCCTTCCCCCTCCCACCCCCTTCAGTCACTCTCTCTTCTCCACATCTCCCCATCTCTTCCCCTGCAAAGGTAGGAGGTCCCAAGGTCCCAATATTGCTCAGCTCAGCATCCACTCCTGGCAGATCCAATTTCCTCACCCCAACATCAAGACTGAGTCAGGTGTTCCTCTGGAGGAAGTGGGATCCAAGGTACCAGACCAAGGTGTTTCTGATCCCAAGCTCTTCAGTGGTTGTGGTTTGCAGGTTGGACATGCTTTGCTTTTTGCTTTTTTGTTTAGAGTCCACTAATGAGTGAGTACATCCTCTGCTTATCTTTCTGAGTTTGAAATACCTTGCTCAGGAGGATATTTTCCAAATCCATCCATTTGCCTGAAAATTTTAGGATATTATTTTTTCTTACTGCTGAGTCGTAAGTACTCCATTGTGTAGATTTACCACAGTTTGTTAATCCATTTCTCAGTTGAGGGGAAACTAGGTTGTTTCCAGATTCTTGCTATTACGAAAAATGCTGCTATGAACATAGTTGAGCTAATGCCTTTGGAGTGCAACTGTGCGTCTTTAAGGTACACACCCAGAAGTGGTATTGCTGGATCCTTGGGGAGATTGATCCCCAGTTTTCTGAGAAACCGCCATATTGCATTGCAGAGTGGCTGAACAAGCTTACACTCCCATCAACAATGGAGGAGTGTTCCCCTTGCTCCACATCCTCTCCAACATAGGCTGTCATCTGTGCCTTTTATCTTAGCCAATCTAACAGGTGTCAGGTGGTATCTCAAAGTTGTTTTGATTTGCTTTCTCTGATGGCTAAAGATGATGAGCACTTTTTCAGGTGCCTTTCAGCCATTCATAATTCTTCTGCTGAGAATTCCATTTTTATATCGGAACTCCATTTTTGATTGGGTCATTCAAGGTTTTGGGCTCTAGATTCTTGAGTTCTTTATATATCTTAGAGATCAGTCCTCTATCACTTGTAGGGTTGGTGAAAATCTTTTCCCATTCTGTAGGCTGTCGTTTTGTCCTATTGACAGTATCCTTGGCTTTACAGAAGCTTCTTAGCTTCAGGAGATCCCACTTATTGATTGTTGGTCTTAGTGTCTGTGCCACTGGTGTTATATTTAGGAAGTGGTCACCTGTGCCAATTCGTTGGAGGGTATTTCCCACTTTCTTTTCTATCAAGTTTAAAGTG
>PVIH01027185.1:0-17412 GCA_004025045.1 Sigmodon hispidus | reverse complement strand
GGAGGGTGCTGTAGGGGTGGGTGCTGTAGGGGAGGGTGCTGTAGGAGTGGGTGCTGTAGGGGAGGGTGCTGTAGAGGGGACGGGTGATGCTGAGGCAAAACCAGATCTTGGGAAAGAAAATGTAGGATTTCACTTTCAAAGCCAGAGAGTAGCTGATACTCAGTAGAGCAAAGGATTTGGAAAGTGCTCATATACAAGTTCAGAGAGACAAGAGAGAAGGAGGTGGTTCATCAAGGGTAGAAGACATGGTTTGAGGCTCCTGGGGCCTTCTCTCAGCAACACAGATTCAGTCATGGGGAACTGGATAATAGGAGAAGCCAATGAGAGGTGCATATGAATTGCATATAATAGAGACACTGAGCCCAGGAAGATGGCAAAGACTAAGCCTGCAATGAGCAAAGCCCAGAGGAGCAAGCAGTCCATCTGCATAGGTACAAGCACACAACAAGCCGCCATAGCCCAGACAGAGCATGTGGCTGTATAACTTCACACAAGAATTAGTTAAAAAGAAATAAGCTTAAAATTCAGTTTCTCAGCAACATTAGCCAAATGTCAAGGGTCAGTAGTCACATGTGGCCATATGCTGCTGTCCTGAACGGGACCAATGCAGAATCTTCCAGTCATTCCAGAAGTGTCTATAAACGTCTGCAGTCAGCTGTACCTCAGAACTGCTGGTCACCCACAGCAGCAGGCGGGGGAAGGACTTGATGTCTCCCCTGGCACAGGCCACCTCAAAATTCCATCCCAGCAGACAACACTAGCAGCCCTGGGGACAAGAGAGTTGTGAATTTCGTCACTGGTAGACTGACATAAACTGAGCGGAGCTTGGATGTCCCTGGCTATGTGCTGGCTCGGTGGTCTTTCTGGGACACAGGCCTCCAGATGAGGTGACGACAGGTCTGTGAAGTGTCAGAATCCAAGCTTCCCCAGTGACCCTGAATAACCTGTAGATGAGACAGTCCCCTAGGAATCAGCAGGGCAAGCCCCAAAAGAACATCCTAGAGCCTGGATTCATTCTCTCTTTGCTATCACGTGTTTGTTCACATGATGATGTCAAGGTAAATCAGAATCACAGGGTTTCAAATAAGTGAATAATTTTTATTTTTTACCCCTTAAGCCTCTGAATATATTAACCAGAAAAATAACTCTCAAGTAAAAGCAGATGTTTTCATGAAGTGAACTCTAACCTTATACAGATTATTCTCTGTTATCAAAGGAGAGAGGCTGTGTATGGATCTACTTACTGCTTGGCCAGCATCTGGTCACCCAATCACCAGTACCACAGAGAATGATCAAGTGTACAAAACCCTCTGGGACTGGCTTGAGGGATTGTGTTTTCACAAGATTGCAAGGAAAGCAGACACTGTCCTAAGAGAGTGAGCCTGGGAAGAATATGTGGGTGTCTTTGAATCAACTCAAAATAAAAATTGTAATGTTAAAAAATCTCAGTTCTTCAGCAGACTAGAGACAAGGCAAGCAGCACCAGCTTACCACATTCAACTTTCTAAGACAGGCCTCCTTACACTGTTACTCCATGAGTCTGAGCCCATGGTGCCATTCAAAGAGGACTAAACCTACCTGGTCCCCTAGCAGATTGCTCACCAGGACAGGAATCAAGGTCCTGGGCCTAAGTCACATGACCTGCCCTCTTTGGGCCTTTATATGCTTTCTCTGCAGTAAGGGTTTGGCCTCATCTAGAAACATGTGTATGTGTATGTTCCAACTCAAGAGAAAAGGCTTCTAGTGCCTATTAGTTAGAAGCAAAGAAACTACAAAGCACTCTACAGCCACAAACTCCAATCTCACCAAGGTTAAGAAACTCTGATTTCAACCATATCAGATGATATTTCAACAAGGCGGCATCCATCCCAGGCATCTGATGGCCCCACAGACTCCCCAGTCTGCATCTTCTCTTCTAGATTCCTTGCTTTGAAATTATCTCAAATTATTTCTTTTCATTATAAACATTAATTTTCAAACCTTATTAAAAATATGTGACTAGAGCACTCAGTTATAATAAAAACAAATAAAACTCAAGACTTTGGAAACAGATCTCTAAGAAATATTTACAATGGCAGGTGCCTCCAGTTGGCCTTTGAGGTATAACCCATACCTGACAATAGCATTAATCTTTGGGAAGCTGTCTGGATGGTAATTGGGATTATGTTTTCCAAAAACAAAAGAGAGTCATTGAATAATAACTTCTTTGTGCTGAAAGTAACCACTCAGCTCACTAAAGCCCCATTCAATAGAAGAGGCATTAAGATTGCCTGTGTGAGGTCTTGGTAACTACACACACACACACACACACACACACACACACACACACACACACACACACACATACACACACACTCCTTAAAAAGAAAGCCAAGGTAGAAATGGGTTTCCTACAAAATGTTCTTGTGTCTTTTCCAATAGCTTTGCCTGGAAGAATATGTTATCTCTCTCAATCTCTCCTTTCTCATCCTCTACCTCTCCCAAAGCCTGAGTGAGAAGCTCCTCCCAACAGCTTCCTCAGGACCTCACCATACTTATGTTTTATCACAAACTCTACTTCACTTCTCTTTAGCTCTCTAGACTTTGCTGAGGGGAGAAGCTGTGCCTTGTGTCCTTCTGCATCCTTAGTGTCTAGCCACAGTGATCATATCAGCAGACGCATTATAAATATCAGCTGACGCTAATATCCATGGCAGACAGACCATGCTATCTCTAGTGCAAAAATAAATAAATAAATAAATAAATAAATAAATAAATAAATAAATAAATAAATAAATAAGGTTGGATAGAGCATCATTGGATAGAGACCTCAAGGGCAGATAAGACTCTTAGAAGCCAGGCTCATAGAAGAATTTGGAATTGGATAGGTGGCTTTGGGCTTCCAGGCTCATGAGTGTGGTAGCCTCTTGATACTGGAGTTTAATGGCCAAGGGGGTAACAGATGTGTACTCTCAAGCCTGTAGGTCATGAATAGCTGACACTGAATCCCCAGAAAGAAAAACAAGGAACAAGATGATTCTGCCTCTCAAGCCACAAATACAGAAGTAAGGGGATTGGAAAATAATTTCACGAGTGTACTGGTTAACCTCAACTGTCATCTTGGCAAGATTAGGAATCACCAGATGGCAAACCTGTGGGCTTGTCTAGTGTGGAGTCTCTAGACTGGGTTAGCTGAGAGGGGACAATCCATCCGAAATGTAGGCAGTAGTGTACATATGGTCTGGGTTCCCAATCTGAATGAAAAAGGAAAACCGCACTAAGTCTCTCTGCTTCTGAAGACGCTGTGACCATGTCAAGTGCCTGCCGCAATGACTTGACCCCCATGACTGGCTATCCCTTCCAACTTGAGCCCAAACCAGCCTGTCAAGCTGTTTCTGTCCTATTCGGATTCATTTTCAAGGCTAGTGACTAACACAGCAGGAAAGTCCCAAAAGTCTAAAGGAAGTTTTTAGCATGTAATACAAGAAAGCAAAGTTAAAGGGAAAAAAAGACAAATGGAAAAGTCTCCAAATACAAATTCAGTCACTAAATAAAATGTCCTGGGCAAGTAAGACTTCAGGCTAAACAATAAAGCCAGTGAGTTAAAAACATACACAGCCTTCAGCTCAGAAATGAGGAGATGGAAACACACAGGAGGAAAGTTAAAGAAATAGAAGCCTGCTTTTTACTATAACAAGATGTCCAAGGTCAGATAAATTATAAAACAAATAAACTAAAATCTAGTCCCTACAGGTCTAGAGCTCAAGGTGCGGACAGAGTCAGTGTCAAGAGGGCTGTACACACTGATGAACTTTCTGTGTTCCTCACATGGTAGAAGACTATCAGAACCCTTCATTTATGCAACATAACCCCAAGACTGAGTGTGATGAACCCATAGACTGCCTTTCAGTAGGTGCATTAGTTTCCTGTGGCTGCTGTAACAAAACGCCACAGCTGGGCAGCTTAAACCAACAGAAGCGCCTTCCTCCAGTTCTACAGGGCAGTCTGAGGTCATGGTTGGCAGGCCATCACCACCTCTCACAGCTGCAGGGGGATCCTACATTGCCCACTTCCGGTAGTGCTCTCCTGGTTTTCCTTGGCTTGTAGCTATAGCACGTAGTCTCTGCCTCCCTCTGTGAGTCTTCTCCTCTTTCGGGAGGGATGCCAGTGTCATTGGACAGGGCCCACCTACTCTAGCATGAGCTCATCTTCACTAATTAGGTCTGGGCCATCCTTGTTTCTAAATGAGGTCACATCCTAAAATGCTGGAGGATAGAACTTCGGTGACCATTTGGAGGGAATGTAACAGTAATTTTCTATCCTTCTATTCTTTTTTTTTGTTTTGTTTTTGTAATGATGATTATGCTTAATAGTAGAAGGGAGCACTCTGTAGAAGGGAGCATGGAGGAAACTGGAGCATTCCTTGCCCATCAGGTTTAAGAGGAAAATCCCCAATAACAAGGTGCGTGGTAGAAGATGCACTGATTTCTCCTGCTCTGCTTTCTGATCCCAGTGCACTTCCCACAGAGTGGTTCTGACAGTGAAGGAGTTAACTTTCAGACCCAGCAGGTGATGGCCATAGTGCTGTGATCCTGCCTATACAGGTTCTGGAAAGTCAAACTCAGGTCCTCTTACACATAGAGCCATCTCCCAGTATGAGATTTCTTTATGTATTACAAGATCACAGTCCACTCTGGATCTCAGACCACTGACTCTTTATGATAAAATGATCCACAACTCAAGAGAGTCAGACACATCGTGAGAATCTCACACAGTTCTTGCTTTATAGTCCAGTCCATCACAGCATGTGTAAATGTCTACTGGGGTAAGACAGTTTACAGACCTTTGCTCTATTTTGCCATTCTCCCATAACAGATATGATCTCAGCAGAAGTTCCCCTCTCAGGTGTCTAGTGTGATGGAGCTGAAAGACACTGCAACCTTTGACTGTGATGCTCTTTATGTGTACAGGTGTTTTGTCTGTATGTATGTATGTACCACGTGCATGGAGTACCTATAGGGTTCAGAAGAGTTATAGAGGGTTGTGAGCTAGTCAGCCACTGTATAGGTGCTGAGAATTAAACTTGAATCTTCTGGAAGAGCAGCCAGTGCTCTTAACCACTGATCCCCTTAGTTCCCATCCTGGGCCATTTTTGAAGTGTTAATAGAGCATGGATCTCCTTTACATAATCTGTTTACATATTCCTTTATATGCAGTTGCTATGGACACTTCTCTTTTTAACTCTTAATTTCATCTTATTTTTAGTACTTATGATTTAATCTCAGGCTTTGTACATATTAAGCAAACAGTACTACTAAGCAACAACCTCAGATATCACTTTTTAAATATCCAAACTTTTCCACCTGTGAAGGGACCATTAGGAATTATGCTGGTCCAAACTGTAATTATCCACTCCTGTTCTAATGCGAGGGCCAGCAGGAGCAGAGAATTAGTGACCTGTGTGTACCATAGATCCCTGTTGAGCATTAGCTCAGAATTTGCCCGAACGGGGTTGAAGGTGCAACACAGCCTGACCCCCGCTAAGCCCTGAGGAATTCTGCCCTAAACAGTGGTCTGTTGCTTAGGAATCACGTTTGCTTTCCCCACTTATAATCATAGCCCTCACTTTAAGACTATTGTTTCACATAGAGAAAAGGTGAAGTGATGTGAGGAAGAAAGGAAAACATCAGCATGGTCATTACATCAGCATACTCCTTCCTGAGCAACAATAGTCATACCAACACCCTCCTCAGCCCCGCCTCAGGTCCTCCAGAGAAACAGAGGATGAGCTAGTGGGGACTGTCCACTCATGCTGTGTGAGCACACACTTACAGAGGTGTGAGCCAGCCCTTCATGGTCTATCTCCCTATTTTAAACAACCAATGTCTCAATTGCCTATTCAGCTTCTTTATCAAATTATCCCTCACAGGATAGGTAGCCTTCTGCCTACTCTTGGGCACTGTGGGTTGCATTTCTTGGTCTAAATAAATGACTAACTTCTCTAATCGGGACATTGACTTCCATTGTAATTTTTCAGTAACATTCTGAGTACTTGTATCTTCTTCAGGGTCCATGAAGTACAGGCCAGAGTTAGGGGCCACTCCTGACAAGGCCCATTTGTAGCCCCTAGGGCTACCAGCACCACTCTGGCTTGCTAAATCTGTCCAGTGTCTTACCCACAGGGACTATATCACAGAGCCATCAAAAGTACCTATCTTTTGGCGGCAGACAGTACAGTTCTTGTTCACATTTTGTACCTCAGAGGATACAGGAGTGCTATGTTCTCATCTACTCTATCTCAGTCCTGTTGGAGCTGTGTACACCCACTCATCTCACAGGCCAAGATGGTCACCGTAAGCATGCACACAATGACGTCTGTTTGTGGATTACAGTCGTCTTTTGAGCCTAGGAGGGAGTTCTTCCTGTGGGTACCAACATGCTCAGTTTTATCATACCCCTAGTACTTCATGATAATTCCCATAAGTGTTCCATATGAATAGCTCTTATTAGATTACTCATTGGCCACTGGTCTCTGCTTATGAGGCCGTTATGAGATTGTTACCACTGCTGAATTCTTGAGCATATCCAGCCCTCTAGGATAATTTGTCTTCTTAATTTTTCTCATTCTTTGTGTTTAGAGTGATGGCCATCCAAATGTGATCTGTTCACCCTGGAACTGTCACCCACGGACTAAGAAGCTCCTGGGAGGTCGATTGATGCATATGGAGCACTGTCAGAGTGATGACTGAGGACAGAAGCACCTATTACAGTCTCAGAGTCAGGACTGGGGTGCTCCCTGCTTCTATTTCCCTTTGCCTTCATGAAATTCTATAGGCCACTTTTCCCTATGGAATGCCCCAGGGTACCTCACCCCAGTTAAAAATTTCCCTGACACCATCCAAGACATCATGGGTGTTTCCGTTTATGAGTCTTAAATCCTCAGAGTAGCTTCAATTAATGTCTCATGGGAAGCTAGCCAATGCCTCTCCAATAGAAAATTTTCAATGGTCATTGTTGGGAGATACTCACAGGGTTTGGCCCTAAGCCCCTCACTATACTCCACATAGGATCACCACACAGACTTCATCTACATCAGCACTGTAGCTTCAAGTCAATGCTGTGGAGCACTGGCATGCCTGGTTGATATAGTAAGGATGGTAGATGTGAGTGCTCAGTCAGGTACAATGCCCATCCCTATAGCAAGATCAAGTAAAGGAGTTATAACTGCTTCACAAAGAACCTGTTCAAACATCCCTATTTTCCTAAAATCTCTCACCTGAATTCATCTGCCCTTAGCTTATGAACTATGAGTTTCATTAAGAGTTTCTCATCAGGCTTGAGTTTCCAGCACCAAACAGGGTAAATGCTCCTGCAGACAGACATGATATCTATCTACCTCCATAAAGCCATCTGGACAAAGAAACACAGCTTCTTTACAAAAAGCTTGCTTAAATGCCCTAATTTTCTTGAAGTACAAAAATGTTTCTGTTGCATTCTAGCCCAAGTCAGGTCTTCATCAAGGGGTACCGATACCTTGGTGAGTAAGGATTATATATTAAGAGATGCTGATACTCCAGTGAGTAGGATCATGTATCAGGGGTACTGGTACCCCAGTGAATGGAGATCACATGTCAAAAGTACTGGTACCTCAGTGAGTAGGGATCTCATATCAAAGAATCTTTGGACGTTTTCTAGGTCTTGGCCATTTTATATTAGCAATCATAAAGCTTTGGGTCCAAAGAGAAGGGTCTGGACAGTGGCCTCTGGCCCTTCTGTCAATCTTATTAACATAACTGGTGAGACCTGGCCATGCTGATCTGTCCTCAATATGAATCTCATTAAGTCATTTTAACCTCAGTCCCCTAACCCTTGATGTTATTGCCCAGTAATGTCTGATCCGTTCTCTCCACCCTGCTTCTTCCATAGTTCCAAAAGGAGCTACATAAACTGCCAAGGAAGGAAGCAATCATAATCCCACCCAGCTGTGGCCAGCATGGTAAGATATCTCTAAACATACATGCTGGCATTTATATCTTGATGGTGGCCAACAACTGTTTAATTGCACTTAAGGCTCACTTGATCAGAAGGATATAATGCCCGGTAATGCGGACCTGGTCATCTAGCTGGGTGTAGTAGGGATTTGCTTCACCCATGACCATGGGCTAGAGGGAGTGCTTCTTTCCAGGTGGGGGGTCTCACTCTCTCGCTTGGATGTAGAAGGCATCCTGACCTGTGGTTCAGTGACCTGGTCTGGAGTTTGAACCTGGTCTGGAGTTTGAACCTGGTCTGGAGTTGTCTCCATCCTTCCTAGGGAGACAAAGAGGCAACGGTGTCGCCTCATTTTGTATGTGTAAGTGGATGATTCCCATTTCATCCCTTAATAGGTAAGTCTTCCCAGACATCTGTGGATTTTGGCAGGACTAGGGAGATCATGGATCTTAGAGGAGAACCTGCCTCTGCCACTTCACTGGACCAGCATAATTCCTAACTTCATTCACAGTTCTTATCCTTACAGCTACAGGGAGTATAGCTTTCACCCGTCATCAAAGAATCTCCTCTTTGCAGCAGATGGAGACATTACAAACATCACAACTGGTCAAATGCAGAGAACAGCTGACTGAAGGGTTCCTGCCCCAACTGATAATCTACATCACAACTCTTAAACCTAAAGCTCGGGAACAGCATGGGGCAGAACCAGAGGACCAGGAAGTCTGATGCAAGATTACATCTCCTAGAAATGACAGAGAAGCTACACCCATGACACCTCAACATTATGGCTACCTAAATAAGATCTGAACACCAACAGATATACTAGTGTGAAAAAGGAACATCAAGGGACCCCACCCATAGACAAGGAACTATAGGCAACTAGGGTATGCTGAACAGGGGAGAAATAAGTTTCTCCAGGGATAACCTAATTGGTTATTCAATATCAGTGGTCAGTACTGAATTCCTATACATACCAGCAACACTAAACAGTCCCAGTAAAGTTGTATTTATATATTTTATATGTATACATGTATGTATGTGTGACAATAATAATTAAAGAGAATGAGAACATGGATTTGAGAAGAGAAGCATGTAGGAAGGACTGGAGAGAGGAGAGGTAGAAAAGAAATGATGTGGTTATATTTTAATTTTTAAAATTGCAAAAATTATTAATTTAGATGAGAAATAAAAGTTCCCTCCTGTCTGAATTGTATTCAGAGTTCCAAAACTCCATTTCTCTGGTCCATCCACAAAGATGATTTTGAAAAACCTTCCTTTCTGTGCTTAACAAATGTTACTGAGTTTGTTTTGCTATAAGCAAAACTAGTTATTATCTTTATTTATTTTCCTATTGCTGTGGTGAAATATGCCAAGAAAAGTAACTTAGAGGAGAAAGGCCTAAGGATACAGTCTATTACAGCAGGAAAGGTGTAGCGGCAGGAGAGGAAGCTGGCTGGTTAATATATATGATCTAGAAGTGAAGGGTATGTATGATAATACACCCTTTTAATCCCAGTACTCGGGAGACAGAGGCAGGTAGATCTCTGAGTTTCAGTAGGCCAATCTGGTCTACAGAATGAGTTCCTGGACAGCCAGGGCTACAAAGAGAAACCCTGTCTATAAATAAATAAATAAATAAACCAACAAACAAATATATAAATAAGTGGGGCCCCAAGGTGAGTCACACCCTCTACTGAGTCTCACTTCCTTGAAGGTTCCATTATCTTCCCAAACAGTACCTCCAGCTGGTACGAAGCACTCAAACATGTGAGCCTATGTGGGGGGGGGGGCATTTCACATTCAAGTCACAATGCTAGCGGTACCTCAGCTCAGACTGACCGAAATCAGAGCTTGGTCTAGTCAGGGATGGACTGAGCAGACCCTTTCCCTTCCCTTGACTTCTGTAGGTAACAATCACCAGTGGAATATTTCACCTCTTCTTTATCCGTTTCCTTGTGCTTGGGAATCTAGGAAACAGGTTTCCAGGGACTCGGTCATATGTATGTCCCCTGGTAATTGACATCATCTCCTGAATCTGTGTGACAAATGACACCAAGCCATCCATCTTCTTTCTGCTCTGCCCTTTGTCCCTAAAGTGCTTGTGGCTGGGCTGGCCATTGGAAAGGCCCCATCTGTTCTAACACCGTTCTTTGACTGGCCCTGCCCTCTGGAGTGGAGATCTGGGGAAATTAAGGTTGGGATGACTGCAGGCCGTCACCTGCAGTATTGAATGGGAACCTGGGGACAACATTGTATTTATGTTACATGGAACCTGATAGGAGATTGAGAAATACTCCTGACATTAATTACAATAAATTATCCGTTTATGTGGATTAAATGATCAACATCCCAGATTGTCCTTGGGTCACATTTCAGAATATGGAAATCACCCACAAATAAAGTGACAAGGAAAGCAAGATGCGCAGATTGAAATGCCCAGCACTGAGGTAGCTCCTGCTGTGACTTTCCCTGTGGGGCACCATGGAGCTTCTACTTATCCCTGTGATTTAACTATCCTCTATAGTCTGACACCAAATAGCATTGATTTACAGCTGCTCAGCTCTGGGCTTCATTTCTGTGTTAATGTCTCTATGGAAACGTGTCAAATGACTGTGGAGCCAATGCTGTAAGTGATCCCTTGCCTTCGCCTTATCTGATCCTTTCTTCTAGTTCAGGATGTATTTCAATATCCTCCTTGGCACGGGATGCTTTCCTTGACTCTCACCTGGAGGCCTCTCGCTCACAGGCATGAAGATCTGGCGTCCTGATACGGATGGTACCCATGAGTCAATCACAGGTGTGAGTGCTTGTGAATTTCCTAGTAGGAGGCAGCCAGGATCATGTCTGGTCCCTGAATGTAGAGGGAGGCTTGACAATCGCAGTTGCTTTTTTAACTAGCCCACTCCCACAGCCTGCCCAGTGAATAATAGACATGGCCTCAGCTTCTGACGTACTCCCTTAGAGTGTTTGGACACCACTGAGGAAATGCCTAAATGGCTCTGGACCTACTCACTCAGCAGATGGCTAAGGGACTGCAGGGGCCCAGACAGTGGAGCACCTTGGGAGCCAGACAAGGCCATTGAAGGGAGTCACAGGCATCCTTACCAAAATCCAGCCAGCGGCTGCAGGGAGGAGGATTAACATGGGTCACTGCCTTTGGACTGAGCTCTTATACCCACTGATTATTTAACAGAAAAGGGGGGAGGGGGAAGGAGAGAAGGAAGAGAATGGAGGTAGGGAAGGAAAAAGAGGGGGAGCAACATGCACAAGAGAAAAGGGAGACGGACAGATGATAGAGGTTACATTCCAGTTTCCTCCATGCAGGCTTCTCAGCTTTGCTTGACAGCATCACAGTGCCCTAGGGATCCTTCTGTCCTGTAAGAAAGACAGACTTCCTATTTCCATTGCATTTGTCCATCCTGATCAGCACCCTAAAGGAACATCCCTAACCCTAACACAGATGGGATAACCTATAATACAACACAGTAACGATGGAACAAATACACCCAGGCCCTGAATTTGCACTTGACCTATATATGAAACAAATGTGTTATTCTTTCCTCACAAGCAGATGAAGAGGAAGGACACGTCAGGGTTGAAAGGCAAGAACTTCGAATTTGAGCGAACCCTTTGAAAAGGCAGAATGATTCAGTCTGAGAGAAATCAAAGCAAGCCGCCACAGCATGTCGCTCAAGTGCCTTGCTCTCAGAGGTATCCAGAACACGCAAAGGGCTTGGAGGTGACCCCAGACCCTGGTGCATATTGCAGTGGATATGCACAACCAAATGCATATGACACCTCTGTCACACCTTGCAGGACATGCTGGCTGTGTAGGTGAAATAAGGGTATATTAATTTTCTGGCAACTTAATGTGCTGGAGAAAGATTAACCAGCTGTGATATGCTAAAGAGACTCAGATTTCTCCCCGTGGGATACAGAGAAGGGATTGTTTGTAGTGCTGGTGTGAGGCAGAGACAAACTCACAGAGAATGAGGTTACAATAAACACATCACACTCCAGGCCCTGCTCTGGGCATTTCCGGGCAGCGAGATCTTCCCCCATTGGAGAGGTGCTTGGAAGTTGGCCTGCCCAAGCAAAGTCTAACCCAAAGGCTGGTCCCTCTTTAAAGTAAACTAACGCTCACCCTTTGACTCTTGGTCAATAGTCGCCTGAGCTGACCGTGGCCTCTTTCAGCAGTACTTGAAATCCTGCAGGTGAAACCTCAGGACCAGCTGCCTCCAGGAACCATGCCGACGATGGATGATATTCTAGAACATATAGGGGAATTCCACCTTTTCCAGAAACAGACATTTTTCCTTTTAGCTCTGCTCTCTGGTGCCTTCACTCCCATCTACGTGGGCATCGTTTTCCTGGGCTTTACCCCTAACCACCGCTGCTGGAGTCCTGGGGTGGCTGAACTCAGCCAGCGATGTGGCTGGAGCATGGCAGATGAGCTGAACTACACGGTGCCGGGCCTGGGGTCTACGGAGGAGGCCTCCTTCCTCAGCCAGTGCATGCAGTATGAGGTGGACTGGAACCAAAGCACCCTTGAATGTGTGGACCCACTGTCCAGCCTGGCTTCCAACAGGAGCCATTTGCCACTGCGCCCCTGCCAGCACGGGTGGGTGTATGACACTCCCGGATCCTCTATCGTCACTGAGGTAAGTGAGTTCAAGAATCAGGATACAATAATAATAATAATAATAATAATAATAATAATAATAATAATTAACATTGGCTTAAGGAAGAACTAGGAATACATGTTTCTCATACTTGCCCAGACATGTTTTTTGGACTCTTATGACTTATATAAAATCCTAGTTGCCTGGTAATGACATGTAACCTTGCCCTCATCTGAGGCAGTTAGTGAGAACTCCTTCAGTGCTGATGGGCACGATTCTGGTGTGTGCATGTCTCAGAAGTAAGCAACAAACACACATCGGGATGTCTGAAAATGATACCAGATGTGGGCATGCTTCTAAGAGTCACATTTGCCGAAAGCCCTCTATTACACCACACAAATGCCACCAAAAAGGGTGTTGTCCTCCCCTTATATGTGCTCTGTTAATGAGTGTTATAAGATGTGCTTTTCTCTTGAGAGATATATGTTCCTTTTTAGTGTGGCCAAAATGCCCACAGGAAATTTTGGGACTGGGGATTAAACTATGGCACAGCTATTTTCATTAAAAAGTATAGTCACAGGGCAAGGCAAGGTAGCCTAGAGCGTCAGTGCCCTTGGCACACAAGCCTGACAAATCAGGGCCGATCTCAAACCCCTGTGAAAGTAGAGAACTAGCCCCGCAAAGTTGTTCACATACATGCAGTGACGTGTACACACCTACTCACATTCATCACACACACCCGTACAATGATAATAAAAGTGATTTAAACAATACAGTCATGGGCTGAGGGGATGGCTCAGTAGGTATAGAGCGCTTACCTTGTAAGCTTGAGGACTTGAGCATAATATCCAGAATCCATACGAAAAAAGGGGGGGCTCACAATCATAGTCAGCAAAGACAAGTGGATTCCTGAGGCTTTCTAGCCAGCCACTGAACCCTTTTGTCCAGATTTAGGCCAATAGAGACCATATCTCAATTAAAAAGTCAATAGGCTGGGTCCTGAGAAACAGCAGCTGGGGCTGCTGTCTGGCTTCATACACATGTGTACATACCTATGCATACATGAACACTCACATGTATGTATACACACACATATGATCTCACTGTGAAGCCTCATTCCCTGGAGAGAAAAGCAAGTGTCCTGTGGAACTGTCCTGCAAATACAGAGAAAGTTGTTAAGCGGTTAGTTGGAAAGGACTCCCTGGGTCCTATGAGGGTCTCCTGGCCTTGTCTGAGGGCTTCTAAATGGGCTCCTGGGATGGACACTATACCACTCTAAGATAGCTTTGCAGAGCATCTCACCTCATCCCTTTGTACAGAGATCGGGGAACTAAGGCCAGAGCAGGAGAGCTAGGTTGTGTGCCAGGCTGCAGAGTAAGAAGAGATGGCTGAGGGAGCTTAGAAGACCATCTCTTGTCTGCCAGGCCAGCACTGTTCACCTTCTACCTGCCTTCTGAGCAAATCAGACCATGGGCAGGACACTTTGAATCCCTCTATTGTTTTGGTTTTTTGTCTAGTTGTTTTTTAAAGACAGCTAAGAAATTCTTACAGCTTGCTCTTCCTAGCTGTACACATGTATATTTTATCTACCTCACTCCTGTGTCTCAGGACTGGAAGGGGAAGATGGACTTGTCTAAAGTGAAATCACTACCTGCTTTCAGTCAAGACATTAACCAAACATCGGACTCACACTGTCCAATGGAATGCTAAATGGATTCCAGAAAAAATCTTTTGCCAGTGTATAGAAAATTAGCATGGGTTAGGAAACAGCTGAGTTATTGGCCCCCCTGTTCAAGAAATATTCAAGTATCCCACACTAATTAGCTGAACCCCTTGAGCACCCAATTCGGAGTATTCAAAGAACTCTCTGGGCTGAACTGTGTCTAACAAGATTCTAACAGCATTCTCTCCCTCTCTCCCTCCTGCTCCGTCCCTGGCTTGGACCACACCTCACATATGCACAGTTTGACCTAGTGTGTGCTCACTCCTGGATGCTGGACCTGTTTCAGTCAGTGGTGAATGTGGGCTTTTTCATCGGTGCTGTAGGGATTGGCTACTTGGCAGACAGGTGAGTGAAACACCTGCAGGGCTTTTAAAATAACCTACAGGTTCAGACAGTGCGGTTCACCCACCCTGCATGAATCCTTCTTTGCCCCAAATACACAGACAGATCACTCACTTCCACTGCCTTAATGGTGGTTGCTTTTATAATCTTGGATTTATTTCAGCTGCTTTGATAATAATGACTCATGTTTTACTTTCAGAACCTCTGGAGGTCAGGGAAGGAGGTTTTAACCACAAGACAGGACTTTTTTTCTTATGGGCTACCTACCAGTTCAGGGCTGGGAGAGGCAACAAATGATTTAATCCCTGTGATTCTCCATCTGTTCTTTGGCCTCACAGTCTCCCACACAGTCATGAGCCTTCGGGAGCTCTGAGCTCCAGCCAGCCAACTAACTCTCATCTATCAGAAGCTCCATCACTAGGTTCTAGGCCTACTGTCTGTCCAGATTTAGTGTCTGTAGTGGCCAAACTGTGTTCTGACCATTGTGGACTCTTGCTCACTGTACATTTTTCATATTTTTTACATTTTATTTATTCATTTATTTTTACCTTTTTAACTAAAATATTATTTTATCACCCCTTTTCTTTCCTCTCTCCAATCCCTGCACTGTCCTCCCCACTCTCAAACTGATAGCTTCCTTTTCTTTGATTATTATTGTTACACACATGCATATGAACACAGGCAGATACAACCTGCTGTGTCTTTGTTGTTGCTGTTGTGTGTACATGGTTTTAGAGCTGACCAGGATAACAAATCAAGGATTTCCTCCCTGGGATAGGTTAATTCTCACCCTCTTGGCAGTCCTTAGCTGCCTGGGGTTCTTTAGGGGTGGGGCCCCATGAGAGCTTTCCCCTTGTTGAGTTGGCATGTCTGTTGATATTGTCAGTGTTCATGTCTTGTTCATGCAGCAGACTTAAGACCTGCCAGCCCTCTGGCTCTTACAGTCTTTGCAGGCCTCTTCGATGATGTTTCTGAGCCACAGATCCTGGAGCTGTGCTGCAGGTGTATTCTCTGGGGTTGTGTGCCCCATAATTCATTGATTTTTGCATTGTGTCCAATTGTAGTTTCCTGTAAGGGTTTCCATTTGCCATAGAGAAAAGCTTTCTTTTTGATGAAAATGGTGGCTCCATTTACCTGTTGGGTATAAGGATAAGGCTTAGAATGTAATAAAGGAAATTCTTTACAATGTGCACCTTTGCTTTGCAGATGACGGTTAGCTAGTAAGGAATGTCCTCATCAGAGTGAAGAATAGGACTTGAGAAGTATCGTATATACCTGGGTCACCAGAGTCAATGATACATTGTTCATAATGTCCCCATGTGCAGCATGCCTTTCATAAGCCAGGCACTGAAACTCTGTGACCTAGATTGTACCACTCTAGTTGCCAGTCACCTAATAGCATCGTGATATATACCTGTGTATTTATGTGCATAATATGTACTATAATGATACATCTGTATCATCTATATATGTGTATACAGAGAGACATTTCTGTGCCACATAAACACAGTGAGTGCAAATAGCCCCAGATAATCATATGTAATAAGTAAGAAATGATTGATTGCTTAATGATTTTAGATTTATTGTGCTTGATTTAAATGAAATTTAATTATAAACATGCATAACTCTTAATAATGGCTATATTAAACAATCAACCTGCAAAAAATATATTTTTAATCCTGAAAAAAAATATATGACAACTGAGTTCTGTGCTCACTCACTGCCTTTTCAGGCCTTCCCACTATCCCTCTACTGTGAACATAATCTAAATGAAAGATAGTTTTCTTTGATTATACATCAATCTGGCATCAAAATTGCAAAATAATTAAAGATTCATAAGGATGTGCTGACTTTACAAGAGCCTGAGGCCCCATTGGCAGCAGGAGTGAGGATGACTGGAGATGAAGGCTCTGGGCCAAGAGTCACAATGCCTTTGTAACTGTCTGCTCACCTCCCTGGCAAGGCTCTTCCCTGGCTGTGGGAGGCTGGGAGGGGGAGGTAATTTCATTTTTATCATGATCACACAGAACTGAAGGTAGTTATTTGCAAGGCTGCCCGTAAAATCAAGACAGACACATTAGTGAGGAGGTCTAGGGTCTAATCACACTCTCTGGCCCCTGGCCAAGCAGCTCCTGTTTCCTCCACTCCCTGGTACACCATGGTGGACATTAACACCAGATCTCCAGGAAGTGTCATGTGCGAAGGTGACAGCCTTGCCCAGGAGGCTACAGAAGCCAGTTAATTATTCTCATTCCACTCAAGTAGAGTCCAGGTCCAATCCCCTCCTCACAGCACATTCTAGAGAATGAGCCTCCTCCTCCTCCTTCTCCTCAAGTGAGCTCATCCTTTCGACACTATGCAGGCAATGTCTAGAAAGTTCTTACTCCCTTTTGCTCACCTGAAGGCTATCGATGAGTCTCTAGTTCTTTTCCCAAACTTACCTGAAGCTTTGCTTATTATTGCTTTTTTCTGTCCCACATGCAAAGAGGACAAAGCAGGACTCGGAACAGAAGACACACCATTTCTCTTCTGCATACTTACTGCCCACTATATGCCTCACACATCATGCAATACGTTAAGATTGTCATGAAACCTCGTTTTATCCACAAATTGTAACCAACACTAAAAGAAAGCATTGTTTGTCACAAGCAAAATTTTAAACATTCCCTAATAGGTGATTTGAACATCGTGTTAGAAGAAAGCCAGGGGAATATTTTGAAATTATTCGGATAAGAACACTGGAAAAAAAAGAGGGAG
>PVIH01027184.1:0-17414 GCA_004025045.1 Sigmodon hispidus | reverse complement strand
TGTGTGTGTGTGTGTGTGTGTGTGTGTGTGTGTGTGTGTGTGTGTGTGTGTGTGTGTGTGTGTGTGTAAAAGCCCCTGAGACAGCCAATTCCCCCAACCCTTGGCTAAATGCTGTCCTTTTGGCTTTCTCCTGTGATAGGGAACAAGCTGTGCTAAGAGCCAAAATTCCATTTCTGGTTCCATGATGGAGTGCTGAGAAATCCCAGGAGAACGATGGGAGCGTGACCTAGGGAAGACCCAGGCAACCCTCCTGTAATCACTAAGTAGGCTTTGTTCAGGAACAAGTCTAGAGCTGGTGCCCAGGAAAGAGGTGGGGCAGTCACTGTAACAGAGGGACAAACACAATTGAGCTGACAGGAAAGTAAGGACTGGCCTAACATGACCTATAGTCAGACAGACCAGGAACCTGAACTTATGTCTGTGGGTGAACTAACTGTGAAGTTTTTTCACACCTGTAAAAAGCATAGGCTGGTGGTCAAAATGTCTTTTGCCCATTGATTTTTCTCACTGAACCATTTTGGGCATAAGTCTAAACTGCTTCTCTAGCCCACAACAAACAGTCCCAGGGTTAAGTGTACCATGGGACAGACTCCATTGACAAGGGGTGTCTTGACTTGTTTGCCAGGATTCTGGAGAGCTAGGTTAGGAACCAGCCATCTATTCCTTGACTACATGAAGTATGTGCCTAACAAGGAAAGGGCAGTTGCCTTCCCATCATAAAGGCAATCTCGAGTTCCATGTGTGTTCATTAAGGCTCTGGAAACCTTGCTGGTTTCTAGAAGAGAGTTCCTGAGAGCTGGCCTACACTCCAACACTTCACATTTCTTCTTAAGCGATAGGCACCTGCTACTCTGTGCCCACACATGTTCCTTGTACTCTCTTGGCTGGAAGGACATTCATTGCATGCTTCTCAGTGCTTATTCCATGAGTCCTGATCTGTATGTATGCAACGTAATCAGCTCTTAGTTCACCTCTTCTTGGCAGCCTTAATCTTCCAAACATCTCTGGAAGGATAGCCTGACCCAGCACCAGGTTGCCAGGTGCCTTTACTTTTAGTACAATCAAAGCTTTAGAGAGGCCTGTACCACCCTCAGCTACCCAGAGATGCCCATGAACCACATGAATGCCACCGGCCTGCAGTGTCTGCCTGGTCTCCTTTTGCTCTGTGAGTTCAGCCCATTTGTCTCTCAACCCTCTTCAGCTGGGAAGAAAGAGAAATCTAAGAGCTAACAGTCAACTCCATCCACTGTCACCACCCCAGCAGCCAGGAAAGCCTGAGAAGATTCCTGAGCTGGGTTTGGAAGGAGGAACAGGAACTGGTTCAGGAGTGGAGGTGGGGCCAGAGCTGAGTAAAGGCTCAGCAGAGTGTGTGGAAATTGCTAACCCACTGTCTTTTATAGGCTGGAGACCCCTGGCTCTTCTTACCCTCAAGACCAGGGCCTGACACTTGTGAGGTGCCCACACAATATTGTTAAAGGCTCCTTGGTGCTTGCCCTGCCCCACAGGAAGCTGTCTTCTGTTCACTCACTAGGCTTGTGCCATGTGTCTTAGAGACTACAGACTGCTCCCAACAGTAAAAGGGGCCCTGAGTCCTGAGTGTCCAGCCATCTGTCTACGGAACCAAAAGATACCATGCCTCCCCTTTTTTTTTTTTTTTTTTTTTTTTTTTTTTTTTTTTTTTTTTTTTTTTTTTTTTTTTTTTTTTTTTTTTTTTTTTTTTTTTTTTTTTATCTTAGTCCATATAAATCCTCTGTGGTTCAGGAAGTTCACCACAACCTGACCTATACCTATATCATACCTGCCCACTCCTCTACCCAACCCTATCTATTGTATTGATCTCTACATAACCTTCTCTCCTTCCTCCCTAACTGACTAGACAACAACTTTCATTAGTCTTTGGCAAGGCACGATGATGTAGTGAGGCAGTCACCTCTTTGCATAGCAGTATCTGGGACTAGCACAGTATTACTCATGCCTTTGTGATTTAGATCACATCCCAGCCTGAGGCATGGGTGCCCGACCTAGCCTCCTGCAGCTATGACTCTTACCCTTCCAGTCAGATTCTCCCCATTAGTCATGCCCCCCTCAGGCTGATGTGTAAGTGCAGTGCCAGTTGCCCACCAGGGCCTACCTAGCTGTGGCCCCCACATAAGTGCCCAGCTTGGTATAGATGACTTCTAGAACATGTCCTCAGGCAGCTAGCTCTGTGTCCACTTCACATATGAACAGCAGACTCAGATACACTTAATGACAGTGAATTCAAAATAAAACTGCTGATAAAGTGAGAGAAAAAAATCTAATCCTAGGCTGTTTGGCTCTCCAGAAGGCATTGCCTTTGGTTTTATGACCCCTTTCCCAGCCACATTTACAAGAAAGCAGGAAGATCTGCATTGGATGGAGTTATTGCTAACTCTAAAAGTTAACCTTCAACCCTGGAAGCCTTTTCTTCTCTAGCCACCGAGGTTGACAGGGCTACACATTTACAATTCCCTCAAACAAATCATCTACTCCTTCCAACTTTTTGAAGAGCTGGTTTATTATCCTGTTGGGAGGGGCCAATTGTACTTATAAAACTGCTAGGGCTGGGATGCTTTGCCTTTGGGGGAACGCCTCTCTCTGCCACTCTATAAATGTCTTCAGCGGCCAAAAGGAGTTCTTTTGTGGTACCACTCCCTTCCTAGGCTCCAACTAGCTCACTATGAGACTTCTAATCCTTTCCAGTCTGCTCTGCATGCTGCTCCTCTGCTTCTGCATTCTTTCCTCAGAAGGTAAGGCTGCCCTCTGGGCTCCAGTCCCTAAGAAGGTTCTAAACAGGAAGCAGTGGGGAGCGGGTCCCAGCAAACAGTCTTGAACACTGGAAAGAACTATGCAGATACTCTATCTACCACAGTGTCCAACAGATAGCTTGGGGACTTCAGGATTTATCTCTTCGATGTGCAGTCCTACTCTCGTAAACATGCTGAGGGCCTGCTGTATGAACTAAGAATTTGGGGATGAGATGTATAAATTAAGGGTTTTAACACCAGACGCCTAAACTGAGCAGTTTGGTGCCAGAAGTATGAACCGAGGACAGGACCATTTCAAGGTATAGTTGAAAGGAAGTTTTGTTTTGTTTGTTTGTTTTTAAATTGTAGACATAAGATAAGCCCAGGCAGAGACATCTAGAAGAGTCCAGAACAGAGATAGGAAGTAGTAAACAGAACATAGCCAGCAGAACAATCGTGGTCAGAGAGGAGAGAGTGAGAGAGGAAGACAAAGAGTTCCAACAAATGAAACCAAGAGAGAGAAGGACAAGAGAGGAAGACAGAAGAGAGAGCCCCGCTGAATGGCAAGGTTGTGTTAAAAAAAAAAAAAAAAAAAAAAAAAAAAAACGAGAACGTGGGAGAGGGGAGCCAGTGAGCTAGAGAAGTTTCCGGTAGGGTGAGAAGAGCTATAGGTAGCAGTTCTACTGAGAAAGCTTGGAGGCCAGCATGTGCTTTGGTATGCTAATGAACACCACTGACAGCCAGTTGTCCCTTCTGAAAGGAATAAGGAAGTAGTTTCTTCAGTTGAAGATTTGGGGAAGTGGAGTTACCTTTGTTACCTGACACCAATGTGAAGCTGCATGCTTTTCAGACAGCACAAGTCCTTTCAAGACCTATCTCAGTCTTGACGGGGTCTCCGGGCAACCTCTATTGCAACTTGTGTTGAGTTGAGAACAAAGTAAACAAACAATTGACTATCTGAATTTGAGTATCTCAAATCCTTATGCACAGAAAGTTCCATGGGCAGGTGGAATGAGATTATGCATAATAGGGGGATTTGTGTGTAGGATGCTGTTGTGTGTTCAGATGCGGAGAATATGTATGATTTTTTTTGTCCCTGTAGAGATGAGTATTTATATTTGCTGTCTTTAAGATGTGTTTTATTTAAGTGTCTATGTCCAGATGTGTGCAGACGCTCTCAAGGGCCTGAAGAGGGTGCTGATTTCCTTGTTATTCGAGTTCCCAAATGGTTATGAGCCACTCAAGTTTTTGAAACCAAATTTGGATCCTCTAAAAGAGCAGTAAGAACTCTTAAAGCCCCAAACACCTCCCCCACCCATTTATCCCTTTCTTTATTCTAAAAGCTGAGTACTGGAGCCATTTTCTCCTACTTAGCCTCCAATTCGTTTTTTTGTATCAAGAGTTATGATGATTTTAACACTTAGTGGGCATTTAAAAAGCCCCACCCCTTACCATTTTACTTTATCACCCAAAATACTGATGGTTGACCTCAGTCCTATACAGCATCATCTCTGCATAGTAGGGTTACAAGAAGCATTTGGTTTGGGTTGTTTGGTTGGTTGTTTGGTTGGTTGGTTTTTGTTGCTCAAGTTTGTATGGTGAATGATTAGATTCTTCAAGGCATCCCACAGCATGTCATTTATCAGACCTCTGTTTTTAGATGATTTCAAGGACACCAATACGATTCTTATGGAAAACCAATGAGAATGAATATCTTTGACCATAAAACTTTCCCCCATGTAAGACTGTATCTGGGAGCTTCAGACTGTGGCATTACTCAAAAGACATGTATGTGCATAACTTGCCAACCTATGATTTTTCATCCATGAATTCATGGGCTTGAACACACAATATTAAATATACAGTCACAAAAGCTTTGTATATATACATTGTTTTAAATTGTTTCCTGTGTTTAGGATGTTTTTTCTTAGATTACAGATCTAGATTGCCAAGTCAGAATTAATATCTAAGCACAAAGACGTTTCTCCTCAGTACTATGCTTTTCTGTTTCTTTTTTTTAATATTTATTTTTATTTTATGTGAATTGGTGTTTTTTCTGCACGTATAACTGTGTAAGGGTGTCAGATCTGGGAATTACAGATACTTGTTAGCTGCCATGTGGATGCTGGGAATTGAACTCAGGTCCTCTGGAAGAACAATCAGTGCTCTTAACCACTGAGCCATCTCTCCATTACTATGCTTTTCTAAACAGTATTATGAAGAGGAAATGTCCTTAGGACACAGTGACCCCCAACATTGTCTTTATCACTGTAAAGCCGAGGAACATAGGCTACTTCTTCCTTAGCCAACCTCATCCTGTTTTTTTATTTGGTTTTTGTTTGTTTGTTTGTTTGCTTGCTTTTGGCAGTGGTTGTTTTTAATAAATGCTCTTGTTTGTTTGTTTGTTTTGCTTTATTTTATTTTTCAACACAGGGTTTCTCTGAGAAGCCCTGGCTATTTTCACTCTGTAGAGCAGATCACAATCTCAGAAATCTGCCTACCTCTGCCTCCCCAGTGCTGGGACTAAAGGATTGCATTACCAGCACCCAGCTTTTAACAAATATTCTTAAACTCTGAGTCTTGGGAGTAGAAGTCCTTCCAAGTCATATCACTGTACACACTGACCTAATGATGGCCCTGACCCACTAATTGGATATACCCTTTTATTTCTCAGGAAGAAGGCATCCTGTCAAGCCCTTAAAGGTCAAAATCTGCTGTTATGGGGTTCCTAGATCCAAACTGACAGTCCAGAAAAGTGAGTGACCTTATCCTGTCTGGGCTAGGAGTGGGAAGATTGCTAGGGTGACCATGGGACAAGCCAGATTTGCAATCAACTTCAGCCAGTGCCTTGTGTCAAGCTCTGATACAGAGGAACCCCGTTCGTTCTCAGTCACACAGAGTTTAGAGTCCCCTGAAGAGGCAACAACTTAGCCATTTAAAACTGAACACTTTCTAATCAAACAAACAAACAAAAAAACCTCTTAAGGATAGAAGATGCCCGGAGATTCTGTAAACTATATATTGTGTTATGATAACACATATACCTGTAGCTGGGGGTGAGGGGTTGGGAGATGGGGGGGCCTTGCCCCATGCAGCTGCGATTAGGATTACAGGATCCTAACACTATAGCTCACCTGTAGACCTAAAACAGGACCTGCATGAAGGTCTCCTGCCAGTGAGTAGAGTATGTGGGTACAGAGAACTCCAGCTTGGCATGAGACAAGTCGGCACCCAGAAATGCAGAGAGGTACACTGAGGCTCAGTTTGACACCGAATGACCATGATTAACACGCAACTTGAAAGAGCCAAGCTGCCCTCTCCCAGACCTGGGGGACCTAACAATGGGTAGTGATGAAGACAGGCTCAGGTCCAGACCTCTAAACATGCAGACCCCAGCACTGGGACTCCAGGTCAGCAGGCCAAAGCTGTGAGTTGTCAGCCCAGGGTGGGTGCTTAGAATGGCTGGAACTTTGTGGCTTTTATACAGAGAGTCCTGGAGATTAGAGCAGGAAGAGGCCTGTGGGAAAGTTGCAGAGCACAGACCAGACATTGCCTGTCTTGAATTTAGGGCCTGTGTGTGTCTCAGCTCTCTGCAGCCTCAGTGCTAATTCTTGGGAGTCCAAGGCTACAGCTCCCCTTGTGACTACAAGCTGTGTGATACCTGAAGCTGGTGACCAGCTAGCAAAAGAACCATCTTCTAAGAACTTCTTGTCTTCATGAGATTGAAGAGAAGGACAGAATAAGGAAGTTAGAATAGTTCAAGTTTGGTGCTCCTGAGAGGCTGACACCCCCTCCTGCACACTGCCATCACAGCCAGTAGTCAGGGCTGGGTAAAAATAACCACTTCTCTCACACATACCTCTTGAATAACCAAGTGTGATGCACCCCCCTAGGCAAGGTGGGGGGTGAGCACTGGCTGCCAGCAGCTCTGCTTCCCATAGGAGCTTGTGAAATAAGGTGCAAATATAGGGGAGAGAGATGCCAGCTCCCCATTGAGGGTGGCTTGCTGGAACCTGTCCTCCCCCTGAGCCCTTCCCTACACAGATGCACAGAGGCAGAAAAGAGAAATGGGGGGCAGGGTGTACACATACACTACACATACCCCCCTACACACACACACACAACCATACAGATATATATGCAAGCACATGCATGCTAACACATGCACACCACATAATTACACGCTACAACCTACACACACCACATCACACACACACACATATCATACATTTTTGGTCACAGACACAAAAATAAACAAGAATACAACACCTACTGCGTATATAGACACACATCTATACACATATTAACATGCAAATACATGCATACATATATACAACTGCATACAGATATGTACACTACATGCACACATATACCTACATGTCACACAAAGACATATAAATTCACATACAGACTATGTACAAGAGGCATGTATGAACACATTCACTGTACTCTACATTCAGTTCCTAGAAATGTAGAATGTGGCCAGGTACACTCCTTGTGTTCAGTACAGAGCAGTTTATTGAGCACACAATTCTGGAGGAGAATGAGCTAAGCCATGGATCCTATATTGAGACTAGATTTCCATCTGAGCATATATTTCAAAAAGTCCATGGCAGAATTCATGAGCATCTTAGAACAAGAAGACTTACGTGGGCGTCTTTACTGGACTCTTACCATGTATGTATTTGCCTTTCACCCCTCAGAACCACTCCAGGAATAGCTTGTCATAACGATATTGATTTGGAAGATGAGGCCAGAAGGTCCCAGAGGCAGAGCTAAGCACTGGGGTCTGTAGGTCTCTGTCTATATAACACAGCCTCTTCTCTGGAGGGAGATTTCTGCAGATTGTGAGCATGAAATGTCCTGGAAAGAAAGTGCCCTCAGGGTGGAATCTCAGCCCCACCACTTGCTGGTTTTCAGCTCCTGAGCAGTTGTTTCTTCTGTAGAAAGCATGTGGCTGTAGGATCCAACTTGCTGTTATTGAGAAATCAGTAGGGTTATGTCCACAGAGCACACAGCATCAGATCAAGGCCATGACACCCTGTAAACCTGTTTTGCTGTCACAATGGCGGAGACTGGGCTTCCAGGGCAGCTGCACCCACCCCAGAAACTATGTGCATTGTGTATATTTGTGTATGGAGTTACACGGCACATAGATATTGTACTTATAGTATTTGTATATGCATCTATATTCGTGTGTGTGTGTGTGTGTGTGTGTGTGTGTACACCTCCCCTTCCTCCAGCTTCTATTTTTTTTTCCCTGACTCCTCATTGCTGCTGATTACACAATTCCTAACCCAGAGAACATGTTTGCCCAGGCTTAATGCTTCCACCCAGCATCTCCCAGGATAGACCCTAAGACCCAGACAGAGGGAAAGAGAAGACAAATCAGGGTGTTGGGCGATCAACAGCAGGATTTCTGGGTGTTTCATGTTACTGTAATCTTAGTCTCCTATAGCCGGCTGACAGGCACAAGAACACAGCCTCCACTTTCTGTAAGAAAGGAAATTAACACCAACTGAGACAATAGCATTCAGAGTAGCTGCAGCTCATCCCAAAAACCTTTCCTGGGCTCTGCTTTGTGTCTTCAGGCTGGACTAGGCCCACCAAATGACTCAAAGTGCAAGGCTTGGGATTCTGGGTAGAAGTAACAAAAATGTCTTTGACAGTTAACAGGATAAATGAGTAGCAGTCTGGCTGAAGTGACTGCATTTCCCAGTTTACTAGAAGGAGATGGGACAATTTTCTTGAAGCAGTTTTACAAACTGAAGAGCACTCTACATAGCCACACTGTCTAGGAAGCACTTTTGAGAGAAACATTCAATACACTGACACAGTTGGCTAGTGAGGGGCCTGATCCTACCAGATCAAATGCTTCAATCCTACCAGAGCAAAGTTAGGAGCTAGGAGCCTTTGTGAGGTCATCTTCCTTCCTGTGTCCATGGGGTTACTAGTGGAAGCTCCTGAGAGGCCATGTGGACCCGAGATAAGCCAGGGTTCTGACGGCTTGTGCCACATTCCCTGTTTGAAAGCTTAACAAAATGATATTACCCACAGGGGCAGGCTCAGGGTAGAAGTCTGCAGACAATTCCCCATCCCCCTGCTCCCCACTCCCACCTGCCAGGATTCGTCTCTGACTTTAAGAAGGGACCTAACTACAGTGATCACTGGGGAAGTGGGGTCACTTGAGGGTTTCAGAATAGCAATACCAGGGTGGACATACAACATACAGACTCAGAACAATAAACCCTAGGAAAGCAGTGGTGACGAGGACCAGCAGCCAGAGAAAACAATTCCCTGATCCTTGTAATTCTATTTATTAGCTTTGACTGCACAAGAAACTGTCCTTACCTTGGGAAACCAAAGCAGCAAGAATAGTTTTCAGTGAGTTTGCATGTCAGATACGCATGTCTTTCATCAAAGCCACCCACGTTTATTTGTTTACGTCCTTGATTTGTGATAGCATAATGGGACCTTATTTGTGATGACTGCATGAGGTTGAGGATGAACAAGGCACTTATATTTTGGTTTCCATTAGTACTTACATCCACTAGCACTTCTAATCTTTGCAATGATCCTGAAAATTAACTGGTGTTCAGGGTTCTTATTTTATGGATGAGAGAGCCAAACAGCAGAGAAGTTTCAAGTAACTTGTTGAAGTCAGCTGAAGGCCAATGAGTATTACAGGCTTTGAATGCAAGCAGTTCAGCCTCAGATTCCACGCCACCAACTCCCATACTATAATAAAGAGAGGGATAAATTTAAAACACAAAGAAAGATAATCTCATCACCATTACTTAATAACCCTCCCCATTCTCACTCGAACAACACTTGCCCAGTGTTATTTCAATTAATGCCAGAAAAGACCCTTTAGGATGCAGAGAGAACAGTAACACCCACTTATTTGATCTCTTTGAATTCCTATGTGTAAAAATGAGTCTTATTTGTGTCTTCCTCCTTCTTATCATCCTATTCCATCACTTTGCCTTCTCATCCCCTTTCTTCTTGTCTGCTGTCACTCATCCCCAGGAAACTACACAAAGCCCTGCAGACCGTGCAGAAGCAAGCCATCATCCAACTTATGGGTGGTTCCCGGTGCTCTGCCACAAGTATAGAGCCCCTGAAGCCTGGCTCCACTCAGATGAGACATTCATGCCCAGCTATGGAGACACCAGAAGCCTTGACGTGCCCCCTGCCAACTGTCACAGCATCAGTGAGCTGTGACACCAGGCAGCTTCACTTCAGACATCCAGGAACATTCCACAATTGCTAGTCCTGGTTTCATCCAACGGTGCTACCAACCTCCAGAGTCTCTATGATCCAAACTCAGCCCACATGTCTTCATGGCTCCTCCAGAGGGAAAGTTGAAGATTTCTCCTATGAGAACTGCAACTCCAGATTCCAAGCTGACCAGAGTGCAGAATAGCAAGACCTCAGTGTGATCAGCCAGGACTACAACATCTCAGGCACCCACACACAGCCCCCAAATTCCTAGCATTTAACCAATGGTCTCTGAACCAACTCCTGTAACTTCCTAATGTATATCACCAGGAAAGCACCAAAAATAATAAACAATAAATTGGCATACACACTATGCAGGGAGCTTCCTTGTCTAAAAGAAAGTAATGTGGTCTGAGGTACAATACATATGCTAAAAGGAAAGTATCTGGAAAAACTCAGTGACTACTCCACTCACAGAACAATCTGACAGTAAGAAAAACAGTACTTAGGAGTTTGGGTCCCATACACAGACACAGAACCTAGTCTTGCCCAGGTTTTCCTGTAGGCTTGATAGTTCAATTTTTTGTAAAATAGAAATAACAAGAATCTACTTAGGAACAGTCAGACAGGGGTAGGGTCCCTGAAAAGTGCTAAGCTTAGAAAGATCCAGCGGGGCTGGAGAGATGGCTCAGCAGTTAAGAGCACTGGCTGTTCTTCCAGAGGTCCTGAGTTCAATTCCCAGCAACCACATGGCAGCTCACAACTGTCTGTAATTACAAGTTCTGACACCCTTACACAGTTATACATGCAGGAAAAAAACACCAATTCACATAAAATAAAAAAAACAAATACTTAAAAAAAAAATATCCAGCAAGGGGGCTAGAGAGATGGCCCAGTGGTTAAGAGCACTGGCTGTTCTTCCAGAAGTCCAGAATTCAATTCCCAGCACCCACATGGCAGCCCACAACTGTCTGTAACTCCTATTCTAGGGGAACTGACACCTTCACACCAATGCACATAAAATAAAGTTAAATAAATGAAAAAAAAAAAGAGAGAGAGAGAGAGAGAAAGAAAGATTCTGCAAATGCCCCCACCCTGGAGCAGGGCTTATCTCCTCAGTGAGCAAGGAGACAGGTGGCTCAGGTCTAAGAGGCTTGTCTCCGTTAAGCTCCGTCTAATCCGATCCTCCCAGCAAGGTGAGAAGCCCCCTTTCCTATATTACTCCCAGACCTGAGTGAGAACACCAGGACCATCAGGTGTAAGAATGATAGGCTTCTCTAGAGACAGCCATACCCAGGTAAACCAGAGTCTGTGGCTTGTTATGGGCCAGCTTTCCACCTCCCTTTCATAACCGTTGACTCGTTCACTTTCTCCCTCCCTCCTCCACTTACCCATTGCCAGGGGGACCAGTGGTCAGACTGTGCACTGGGTCCCAAGGTTCAAAGAGCATGGTCCTTTGACATTCGAGAGGCTACTGTTGCTGCCCTGTAAGCACAAGGTGAAGAATGGAAGGTCGAATGTGTAAGCGTAAAGCAAAGGAGATGAGTATCCGAGGCATGAACTCAGAAAGAGAGAGAGAGAGTCCCAGGTGGAGAGGGATGCACTGTGTATGGGAGAGGTGGTGTATGGGCTGTGGCGTGTGTACTCCTCTATGCATGGTGAGTGTTGGTGTGGTGTGTGAATGTACAGTGTGTAGATGGCCCTGTGTGTATTAGAATGGTATAGAGCTAGGAAGATTTGAGAACTGGAACAGAATTCATCAATTAGATAACTGTGTTGTGGGCCAAAAGAGAAGCAGAAAATTAGAAGGACTCAGCATGTCCTTGGATTTGCCTGGAGAACAAGGAAGAAGAAGAAGAAGAAGAAGAAGAAGAAGAAGAAGAAGAAGAAGAAGAAGAAGAAGAAGAAGAAGAGAGCTGGAGGAAATGCTCCAGTGAGACGAGATGAGGGAAGTACAGCAGGCAGAAGCGCATTTCAGAGCCATAGTGGTGTGGTCTCATGCTTCCCAAGCTTCCAGGGAGTGGAAGATGTGTTCAGAGGCCGTTCACAGTACTTAGACCTTATCAGAAGCTCCTGTGTTTGAAACTCCTTATTGGCAATGGGAGGGCTGGTAGCTTCTCTCTCTCATCCTTATATTCCCTCCATTCTCCTCTGAAAAAAAGCAAAGAAACACATGTGTAAGATTTTACATGTGTACTTGGGTTTACTAGGAGAAAGATAAGAGTCCACGGAAGAAGCCCATCCCATCCTGGAAATAGACACAATAAGAAAAGCACACAATGGAAGCCAGTATTCCTGAGGGGAGGGGGACAAGAGAGTTTACATTAATAAGCACTAGAAGGACATAGCTGATCGCTGGAGAAGAAAGCAGCTCTTGGGGCAAGGGGTGGTAGGGCCTGCAGTATCCCAGCTCAAAGCTACTTCCTGCAAAAGGGTACTGTGGGGGGTCAGCCTTCTAAGGACACTAGCTCACAGCAACTCAGGTGATAAGGACTTCGAAAAGGAACTGGTCCTCCTCTTCACACCACTCCACCTCTGACCCCTGTCCCACATATGTCCCTCTCTTAGGGAAAAAATAAAATCCTAAATCTAGTTCCTATCTGGAACTTAGCTTACTGTCAGGCCTCACCAAGGCCCATCAACCCAGATGATGGATGCTGATTCCCACAGACCAAGTATCTCTTTCCTTTTTCACTGGCTTCCAGCATCAGCACCATGGACTTTTAATCATTCCCAGCAGTGAAGAGCTTTGCTCACTAAGGGGGAGACAGAGAAATTAATGAATGTAGTTACTCATGCTTGGGGAGGAAAACTCAAGCATAGAGAAGTGACTGTAAAATAATAATACCATAAGAAAAAGAATATAGGGTATAACTATGAAGTTAAAGTTCTGGAAAGATAGGTGAATGATTGAAGGACCTGAAGTTTAAAGCTTTGGTAACTTTGTGACTATGTACCTAAATCACAGAGAGTTTCAACCTGAGAGTCAGCAGAGATACATTTGACAGCAACCTCTGCTCGCTATTTGGCTTGGTGAGCCTACCTACTGGTTTCAATGAAAATGCCCTACAGGTTTATAGGGAGCAGCACCTTTAGGAGCTGTGACCCTGTTGGAGTAGGTGTGATCTTGTTGTGTCACTGGGGGGGAGAGGGGCTTGGAGGCTTCAGAAGCTCAAGCCAGGCCCACAGTCTCTCTCTCTCTCTCTTTCTCTCTCTCTCTCTCTCTCTCTCTCTCTCTCTCTCTCTCTCTCTCTCTGCCAATCCAGATGTAGAACTCTTGACTTCCTTCTCCAGCACTATATCTGTCTGCATGTAGTCATGCTTCCTGCCATGGTGGTGATGGATTAAGCCTCTGAACTGTGGGCCAGCCCCAATTCAATGTTTTCTTTATAAAAGTTGCTGTAGTCGTGGTCTCTTCACAGCAACAGAAGCCCCAAGACAGTGTAGGTAAGTTTTTTCTTGGTTTTAAAACTTTCTTCTGTAAAGCATGAGCAATCACACCAGCAAGATTGTGCAAGTCAAATGAAATGCACAGTTAAAGTGGGTATACACACACACACACACACATTAGTCATGTGGCCTACATGTCTTCTCTGTCCTTCTTCAGGTCAAGTCTGTTGATTGAATGAACTGACAGAAACCAAAGGCCTGAAGGAGCCTTAGGGAGGAGATGGTAGACAAGATATGGAGCAAATCGAGTCTTAGCATATCAGCAAGACTCCTGCTTCAGGAACCCTTAAGTCTGAGCCAGCTCCAGGAAACCTGTCTTGCATGCTGTGTGTGGGACCTGGTTTTGTTCTAGCATCTTGAAAAGCAAAGATTAAGAAGTACATGTGTGATATGCTGTGCGCACTCTGAGCCAAAGACCAGCAAAGTCCATATAAAAGAAAGGTCTTTGGTCAGACTTCCTAGGTGTACTGATTCAGCGCCTCCCTGCTGCTCTCTGAATCCCTGATCCTTGCTAAGAATTGATCAGGGAGGTGTGGCCCGAGGGGTATAGATGCTCTGCCTCCTTAAAGGAAACCCTTGGAAAGGGAGGATTGTTGAGAACTTCACGAGTATACAGAGGGTCCCTTTGTCTAAGGGCACAGCACCCCATGGGCAGCTTTGAAAGTAACCTGGTTTCATGCCATCCCTCAAGCTTTGCCTCACTCCTCACCCGGCGGAGAAGGGTACAGGGGATATCCCTGCTCGCACTCTGGTGTCAGAGGAGGGTCTAAGCTGAGTTCCTTCTCCTTTCTGATAGTACTCTCTCTACTTTTGCTCTAACTCAAAGCTAAAGCGTCTGTTTGAATTGCCAAGGCAATGCTGCTTTCCATCACGCTTTCTTTTCTTTTAAAATGCAAAGACCTCTCTGCCTTGGAGGAGGCTGGGCTGTTTTCCTGCTCACTGATTTATTTTCATTAATACTTTGATCAGAGAGGTTTGTCACATACACCTCCACCCCGAAAACCACAAAACAAGTTAAATAAGGCAGGAAAAATTTTGCGTGGCCAGAGCCCCACCAAACCATCGGAAACCCGGAGTTTTTTGTGGCTTGCTCAAGGTAGTCTGGGGCAGGCAGGCACACGGTAGGTACCGCTGCAACGCTCCACCTCTGCACCTGGTGCTCCTGGGTTGCTAGGGCACCGAGGGCGTGGTAGGAGGGAGGCAGTCTTATCACGCCCTCCCGCCCACTGCTCTAAGCTGGTCCCAGTAATTGGTCTCATTAGTTGCCTGACCGGAGCCATCCGACTGTGCAGATCCCAGAGCACTGTCATCCGCTTAGCGCCCTCGCACCACTCGCTCTCCCTCCCTGCTGTAGCTGCAGCCGCCCACATCGTCACCCACATCGTCGTCTCTGCTCTCTTCCCGTGCCCAGGGCATGCTCCGAGGTCCAGAACCCAGCCTCGGCAGTGGCCAGGCTCCCGACCAATCTGCAGAGACATGAGGCTCGGCAGGCGGGCTGCCCTGATCCTGGGAGTGCTTCGCATTTACCTAGGTGAGTGGCAAGGGCCCGGAAGGATGGGAGTTAACGCACCGTGGGGAAACTCGGAGACTGAGGCTGCATTGCCCAGCTGCAGACCACCGGAAGAGGAAAGCCTTCCAGTGTCGAGGCAGGGCAATGGGATGCCCCGTGGGCGCTTTTCCAGAGGCTGAGAGCCAGCATCCCAGCCGACTGGAGCTCTGCCACTAGATGTTTTAGCTAGCGGGCTGATCTGCTGGCTGCCCTGGCAAGGCAGGAAGTGTGACCTTGGCTTGGCCACTGTCTCTCTTTGAGCTCTTTGATAGGGATTGGGATTGTCCTTCACTTTGACTCTAGGTGCCTGCAATAAAATGTGTCCCTGAAAAGCTCTAGCCTAGCCCAAGCATACCCTCACTGGGTACCCCAGGGAGGAACTCTTCGCTAGGAGACAGAACCCCTCCTTTTCATTAGCTGGGCCCAGGTGACTTTACTGCTGTGAAGCTCCCGCGAGGTGTCTGTCTTTATTCTTTTCCTAGCTCAGGCCAACTTTGCCCCTCACTTTTTTGACAATGGAGCGGGCAGCACCAATGGAAATATGGCCCTGTTCAGCCTCCCAGAAGACACTCCTGTAGGTAAGAAAGTAACCTTGACCGCAGCCATCCCAGGCCTCCTGAGAGAGTTTCCCCAGAGGAGAAACTCACCTCCCCAGGACACAACTCATGACTTCTTGGAGCCTATGGCATGCCTATGCCACACGGTATTGGCTCCCATGGGTACTCTGTTTGTATTCTGAATACCCCAGGGTAATGTCAAGAAAGGAGGTCACTGCTGCCAAGGTGACCTAAATTGGACCCCTACTGGAGATCGGGATGAGAACCAAAGATGGGGTGGGCTGACTCCCTCTGAAGAATAGTTGTGTAGTGTTTGCTGGTGTTTAGGATGTGAGCTTGAGCAAACATATTTACCTCCCCTAGCCTACTTAAAAACCACCCAAGAACTTCCAGCCAAGACATGTGCAGAATGGTGGGTAGAGGACAGGTTTCCACCCTATACTTTATCTTGTCGAGGTTTTCCTAGCTCCTGGGAAGAGAGCAGAAAAACATATGTGCTCAAATTCAGAAAACCCCTAAGAGCCAGTCCCTCGTCTAAAGTGACTATGCTTTATTTACTCCACTTGGCTCCTTATCCCAGGGACCCCTGCAGTTCAACTTCTCAAAGAGAATTCACTTCAGGAAGAGGAAAGGCGGTAGTCAGACTTCTCTTCCTCAGGCTGTATTACAATTCTCAATCTGTAAAGTGGCTGATAATAATCTCTGATAACTTTGGAGAATAAAGATAAAGCCAGGTGAAGGTTTAATTGGCTGTTCCCAATAGCACTGAATATCAGCAGCAGGATCTCTAGTTGGGTCCTTTCCTCTGTCTCCTTCCAGGTTCTCATGTGTACACCCTAAATGGGACTGACCCTGAGGGAGAGCCTATCTCCTACCACATCAGCTTTGACCCCAGCACTAGAAATGTCTTTTCTGTTGACCCCAATGTTGGAAGCATCACCCTGGTGGAAGAGCTGGACAGAGAGGTACAAAGAAGTGTAGGAGAAAATTGGTGTTACTGCTTGCTTTGTAACTGCTCTGTGTTGCTCTCTGTGGGAAAGGGGATGAGGGAGGGGGTGACCCCCATACTTCAGCTCTGCCCCTAGCCTGTGTCATATGAGCAAAGATTTCTTTCACCTTCCCAGGTTAATAGTATGGTTTTTCAGTGGCAGCTGTCAGCCTTGCTTATCTTTAAAGCACATTTAATTAACAAACAAAACAAAATTTGTACTTTGGAGTTTCTGAAAGAGCCCCCTTTCCAGTGGGTTTTTAATTCTGACCTCGGAGGAGCCCCAGAAACCATAGGGCCTTCCACAGGCTAGAGAGAGGATGAGAGAGTGCATCTGAGTTTGGAGCACCCCTGATTCTGTCTACTTCTGAACCCCGGAATGATAAGGCATAGGTTCCCCCTCCCCCTCCCTGCCCATACATACATAACTCAGCCCTGGCTGAAGGGCCACTGTTATCTATGGTTCCACAGCAAAACCCACTAAGCACAGGTTGGTGGACAGGACAGGAGCTGGGCTGGGGAGTGTGGCAGCACTCAGCACAGAGGTGAGGATTCTGTAGTGGAGGCACACTGCGGCCAGCACACTGCCCTGTGTGTAGTGGGGGCACACTGCGGCCAGCACACTGCCCTGTCTGTAGTGGAGGCACACTTCGGCCAGCACACTGCCCTGTGTGTAGTGGAGGCACACTATAGTCAGCACACTGCCCTGTCTGTAGTGGAGGCACACTGCAGCCAGCACACTGCCCTGTGTGTAGTGGAGGCACACTGCAGCCAGCACACTGCCCTGTCTGTAGTGGAGGCACACTGCAGCCAGCACACTGCCCTGTCTGTAGTGGAGGCACACTTCGGCCAGCACACTGCCCTGTGTGTAGTGGAGGCACACT
>PVIH01027183.1:0-17419 GCA_004025045.1 Sigmodon hispidus | reverse complement strand
TTAAGACTGCTTTCATTGTGTCCCACAAGTTTGGATACGTTGTAGATTCATTTTCATTGAATTTTAGGAAGGCTTTGATTTCTTTCTTGATTTCTTCTTTGACCCAGAGATGGTTGAGCTGAGTGATGTTTAGTCTCCATGAGTTAGCAGGCTTTCTTTGGGTTTTGATGTTGTTGAACTCTAACTTTAGGCCCTGGTGCTCCGATATGTTAGAAGGGATTATTTCCACGTTTTTGTATCTGCTGATATTTGCTTTATGACCAACTATGTGGTCAATTTTGGAGAATGTACCATGAGGAGCTGAGAAAAATGTATATTGCTTTATTATTTTAATATTATTGTAGATGTTTCACCTAATTTCTTGATTTTGGTCAGTTTGTTGCTATTGGATAGAAATGCTGCCAATTTTTATATTTTTTATTCTTCAAAAGTTTCTTGAAAATGTTTATTAATTTCAATAGATGTCTTCAGGGCTTTAAGTGGGAATTTACTTCTCCCTTTGAAGTCGAGATACCTTTTTTTTTTTTTTTTCCTTAGCTGTAGCAATGAATCCAATGCTATGTTAAATAAATATGCTAAGGACAGGCATGCTTATCTTTCTTTAGATCTTAGAAGAAAACTTCAGATTTTTCTGATATTATAGCATTAGATGTAAGAAAAGTGGATTATCTTCCAATACTTTTTGTTTGATGTATTGAGGTACAACTCTATGCCTAATTTGTTAAGAATACTTAATGATGAAGGATTATATTTTTGACATTTTTCAGCCTCAAAAGAGATACTAATGTGATTTTGCATTTCAGCTTGCTAGTGTTTTCTGAAGGATTTTTTTTCCATCTGTATCAATCTGATATGCCGTCTTATTATCTATCTCCTCATTCTCTTTGTCTTTTTAAATTCTGTATTCACTATCATGGTAATGTTGACTTAGTAAGACAAGTATGGAAGCATTTCTTCCTTTTTCAATTTTGAAATAATGTGAGATATATTATTTTAACTCTTTAAATTTGGGATAATTTCTTAGGAAGTTACCATATTAGTTTAGAGTCTATGTCCAACATAGTTTAGTGTTAGGGACTTATGATCTTGTATTGGGTACTCTGGAATGGACCTGAAGCCTGAGTTTGAGGAGGTTAGCCAACTTCCTATACTTTAAAAACTGTTGTGATCCACAGAGTCTAATTAGTGAGGCCTACATAGACATGGGTATGGTTACTATGAGAAATCACATAGTTAATGAAAATTGACCCGTTCTCCTGAGAAGTCATTCAACTGTCAATAGCTCCTCAGCCAGGAATAGGGTTTCATGAGCTTCTTCCTATTCCAGGTTGGAAGGTTAGCTGGAGTAATCTTATGCAGGCAACCATAGCAACCATGAGTTTATAAGTGCAGCAGTTCTGTCATTTCTAGAAGACATCTTTTTAGACAAGTTCTTCCTGGTTTCTTGTTTGTAAAACATTGTGGGTTTGGGCGGCTCCTGGGCGGATGGTGGTGGTGGTGGCCTTAGAGGTTCCTCCTGGCCCTGTTAATGTCAGGGCCAAGCCCTGGGAGGATGATGTCCTAGAGCTGGGCCTTGCTGGGATAGGGGCAGGAGTGGGCCGGGGCGGGACCGGCCATGTTGGAAAGTGACCTGTAGTCTGCTGCAGCGCTGGGGCGCCAGTCTTGGAAGAGGTACCGACTTCGACTCTTGGGGCCAGCTTGTGGAGGCGATAGACAAGTATCAGATATTAGCAAGACACCTACAGAAGGAGGCCCAAGCTCAACACAATAATTCTGAATTCACAGAAGAGCAAAAGGAAACCATAGGCAAAATTGCCACATGTTTAGAATTGCGAAGTGAAGCATTACAGTCCACACAGTCCCAAGAAGAATTTAAACTGGAGGACCTGAAGAAGCTAGAACCAATACTGAAGCATATTCTTACACATAATAAAGAATTCCCATTTGATGTTCAGTCTATCCCATTAAGACGGATTTTAGCACCTGGTGAAAAAGAGAATTTGGAATTTGAAGCAGATGAAGAAGGTGGTGCTGGAGCAGGACCTCCTGATTCTTTTTCTGCTAGAGTTCCTGGTACTTTATTGCCACTGTTGCCATCAGAACCAGGGATGACATTGCTCACTATCAGAATTGAGAAAATCAGTCTGAAAGATGAGGGGCAGTGCATCGATCCCTACATTACAGTCAGTGTAAAGGATTTGAATGGCATAGATTTAACTCCTGTACAAGGTACTCCTGTGGCTTCAAGAAAAGAAGATACATATGTTCATTTTAATGTGGACATTGAGCTCCAGAAACATGTTGAAAAATTAACCAAAAGTGCAGCCATCTTTTTAGAATTCAAACATTACAAACCTAAAAAGAGGTTTACCAGCACCAAGTGTTTTGCCTTCATGGAGATGGATGAAATTAAGCCTGGGCCAATTGTCATAGAATTATACAAGAAACCCACTGACTTTAAAAGAAAAAAATTACAATTATTGACCAAGAAACCACTTTATCTTCATCTACATCAAACTTTGTATAAGGAATGATCCTGATATGGATAACCTGGAACTTGTGTGAATTTTACCACTCAGAAACCATCATAGCTCTGTGTAGCATATCCCTCTTCACCAGGCAGGAAATGAGTCATACCCATCTCATTGGCCAGCAAGTCCATTGCAAAGCTGGACCCCAAAACTCAAAAGTTCAGCACTCCTTTGGCCACAGGTTTATTGTACTTTTCAAAAATACTTTTACTTTTCTATTAATTGTGAAATTGTCTATTTTCTCATTACCACTACTCCTGCCCTGCTTTCCAGACAGCACAGTTGTAGATGTGCCAACTTCAGACAAGGCAGCATTAACAATGTGCTAAAGTTTACATTTCTGCTCACTTTTGCTCCAATATTTTCTTCTGGCTTGTGTCACACTCTGGGTTGAGGTGGGTAGAATTGCTCTAAGAAGAATTGGATGAGTTACATTGCCTAGGAAGGTCTGCCCGGAAGCTTGTAAGTATTCTTTAGAAGTGGCCTAGCCAAATGCCATGGATCTGCATGAACAGTGTTCCCTGGCCAGCTAAGAATCCCACATGGAGTGTTCCCAGATGACCAGATTGTTTTCCTGATGTCAGCATGTGTATAGTCAGGTGGATTATCTATTCTTCTCTGTCATACTGCTATTCTTCCTGGTAGATTCTAGGGTTAACATTGGAACCATCTCAGAATATCTTAAGGTTTTTTAATGTGTTTACAGTATCTTTTAGATTGTATCATTTAGGAAGAGTTGAGTCAAATGTTAAGATACTGAGGATAATTGCTGCTTTCCTGACAACCCATTGTAAGACCTTAAGACTGCATACCTTTTATTAGTATGCAAAATCTGAAAAGATAGTTTTTTTAATATAGGTAGAATTGCCATTTATTTCCTATTTAGATATATAGTCATTCATTTCTTTTGAAAATATGCAGGTCATTTGTTTATTTTAAATTGACTATTTACTTTTGATGTAACAAGGCATAAATAAAACTTTCATAGCACATGATGGATAGTTGTTACACAGACCATTAAAATTTGTGAGAGGCTTCCAGTGCCAGATATGGGATATCTTTTATCAAATTGTTAGTAAGATATGTCCTGGAGATCTCCCAAACAATATTGGTTATTGTATTGCTTTTGAATGCCATCAGGACTTTGTGATAAGACTTTGCTATTGAAGACACTGCACTTTGGTCCTAAGACATGAAGACAAAGTGATACTATATTGGAAATATCTTCCATGCTGGCTAGGTTTTATGGAAACAGATAGTTCTAAATGTAGGCTACTATATATGAAATAGAAGCCTTACAATCTGTGATAGTTTTGAGCCACAATAGTTACTGGTACGGCAAGATATGCCTGGTGGTATCACAGCAACATAAATGTTATAGGGCTAAAAGGTTTTCTTCTGATTGGATGTAAGGCTGCAAGAGGAAGCATCATAGATGGCAAGTTCAAAAGACATACAGGTAAACCTACTTGCACTATTTCAGAAAATGAACATAGAATCAAACTTACCATTTTAAGTAGTTATGTTTTCACATTATAAAAATGCTCCTACCTCTATCAATTTGACTTTTCTTTCTGTAGAAAGAAGCATTTCCCTTCTACCCCAGTGTTCTACCAGCTTGACTTTATGCCTCCCATCAAGCTATACACTAAATGAAACAATGAAAAAACTCTTGCAGTTAAAAAGTATCAGTTGTGGGAAAACAGTGGATATTTTGTCAGCCTGAAGGGTTATTACACATTGTGAATTTCAATTTCAATTATTATTGAAAACTGCTCATGTTTTCAATTTGATTTCTCTTACGCCTGGCCTAATGGGTATTTTGAGTCTACAGTACTATGCTAATTTATGAATTGTGAATAATTTGTTGCAAATTATTTTCAATTTATTATAAGCAACAACCTCAGGGCCCTTTGAGTTCTATCTAGGCGAGCATTCACAAATAGAGATATTTACCACTTGCCAAACCTCTAGAGACAATTTAAAATTGCATCATCTATGTTTATAGGTCTATGTGATGAACAAATTTTTATTTCATTTTAAATTGTTAGTTTTCTATGCATTGAGATATTAGGTTTTCTAATCTAGTCTTCCTGCCATCATTTGTGTTAGAGAGAATACCATTTCTCAGGTGTCTCTACTTCCCTGTTTTCCCAGAGTGTCTTAGCAGAACTTCTTCCATTCAACCATTTGTTAAATGTCAATTGTAACTCACATAAGGGCAAGTGGAAGTGTCAAGTGTAACTAACGAAATACAAAGCAGCTCTCGGAAGATAGCCAGTGTTCACTTGCTTTCAGCTGATTGCCCATCGAGAGCTGGGCAACTGACAGTAGTTCAATAAACTTCCTGCACTCTCTGACAAGAGAGCTGTGGGTTTCGGGAATCTACCATCAATATTTATTAAATTCCTAAGAATCATAGTTTGATTCTTATTTAGTAATCTGAGAATTATCTAATATGTCATATTTCTCTTGGGACTAACATATGTCATCATAAATGAGAGAAGTACTTTGTATTTAGAAGAAGTAGAGCACAAAAGAGGGAAGGCAATTTAATAAATCAAAAGATATTCCAATATACTATTTAATAAAGAAAAAGTATACATTGTTGAAATAATAAAAATAAAGTATCATGAAAATCAAAAAGAATTTCAAAAAGTAATTTACATTGTTAATCCATATATTTGTGAACTAGTTCATCAATTGAAACTATTTCCTGAGATGTAAGGCAGAAACCAGGGACAAAGATGTTAAGCAGAATAAACTCTGTCCTCATGACTACTTACATCTTAGAAGGGATAAAGAATCATTGAATATAGAATATTGATTCTCTAATGGATGTTTTACTGTATGAAAACAGAAGACAGTATAGGTTGGACCATTTCATCCTAAATATAAGGAGTTAGCTTGTGGTGAAGATGTACAGATGCCTCCTAATGGAAATGGAGTGTGAGGAAGAGAAGGAAGTGTCAGAAAATGGTGCTAATGCTTTTTCTAGTTACACCTGTTTCTGTCCCTATATTTGAAAATAATAATGAGTTAAAAATAATAGTAAATGCCATTAGTGTAGTGACTGGAAGGAGAGGACAAGAGGTGACGAGAATCAATCTCAACATTCTCATACACAGTTGTGTGTATTAGCTTCCTAGACAAAAGCATAGACATTATAAGTTGTGGTTGTCTCTTAAGAGAAAATACAATATGTTTACTAGTAAGCTTAGAGTCAGAATGGAGCTTTTGGGTAGAAATAACTGAAAGTCCTTGGCTATATGGAAGTGAATCATCTCAAAAAGATGCTTAAAAGTGGATTCATTGAACTCAGTATTTTGGAGGCAATGGTAGGAATATATATATATATATATATGTATATATATATATATGTATATATACATATATATATAAAATTGTGTTTTGAAAATCAATATCAAACTTTATATAAAAGCAAAACATTCAGGATTGCTAAAAAAAACCCATACAGTAATAAAACTTCTCTTTTCTCTAAAATACATGAAATATAAAAGATAAAATCTAAAGCTCCTCAAGCCAGGTTAGACTCACCTACAGATGAAGAATCTGAGGCATTGTACACAAGCACAACCAAGGGATTAATTACAACACATTTTAACAACATTGAGTAAAACTCCCCAAGTAATAGCAAAAGAAAAATTGATCTGAGTTGACTTAAACAAATCAATGATTTGTGGACTATCATTTATATCAAATTCACACATAAGAAATTTATATTTTAGATATGATGTAAAACGATGAATGTGTTTCCATTATAATGTATTGTTAGGATTATTGCTAAGCACTCAATAAATATTTGTGATACATGAGTTTAAAATGCTTCAGAGTTGAGAACTAAGGAAAATAATCTGAGAGTTGATTATAAAGTGTTTTTGATTGGTTCATAAAGGGAATGGATGATAAACTGTTAGAGACACTGTGCTGTGATATTATTTATGGTGGTAGGAAAAGTAACTCCATAATTTTTAAAAATTATTCTCTCAAACAATGCATTCCAAATCCCAGGCTTCCCTGCCTTCAGTCCCCTAATCTCAATGCCCCCTACCTTCCCTCTTCCTCAGATCCACTCCTCCTCTGTTCCCTTCAGAAAAGAGCAGAACTTTCAGAGATATTAGCCAAACTAGACATAACAAAACACAGTAAGACAAGGCACAAGCCCTCATATCAAGATTGAACTAGGCAACCCAGTAGAAGGACTAAGGGTTCCAAGAGCAGGCAAAAGAGTCAGAGGCAGCCATTCCTGATGTTGAGAGTCCCACAAAAAATAATCTAAATAACCATAGTTTTATGCTGAGGACCTAGCTCACACCCACGCAGGCACTATGATTGCTGCTTCAATCTCTGTGGGTCCCTATGAGCTCTACTTAGTTGATTCTGCGGTTCATGTTCTCTTGATATTCTAGACCCCTCTGGTTTCTACTAGAATCCTTCCCCTTCTTTCTGCAGGGTTCTTGAGTTCTGCCTAGTGTTTGTCTGTGGGTCTCTGCATCTGCTCTGATCAGCTGCCAGAGGAAGCCTCTCTGATGAGACTGGGCTAGACACCGATCAAGGATCAATGAGTATTGCAGACTATCACTAAGAATCATTTTGATGACTTTAAAATTTTTATTTTTATTCTTATTTTAGTTTATCTTATTTTTGGTCACTTGTGTTTGGGTGTATCTTAGATCTAAGATATCTAGTTTCTACTTCCTGGCTATCCAGGTAGCATCAGGCATAGACTTCCTCTAATGGCCTGTGCCTCAAATTAGACCAGGCATAGGGTGATCATTGTCACTAACTCTGAGCCACCATTGCCCCAGCACATCTTACAATGAGGACAGTTTGTAGATTGAAGCTTTGTGGCTGGATTCATGTCCGAAGCCTTACCTGGTTACAGAAGATGGGCTCAGGGTCCTTATCCTCCTTAGCCTAGACTTACTAGAAGTCTTCTGGGGTTACCTCCACAGATTCCAGGAAGTCTTCACTGCACTAGTTTTTCACATTGCTTCCCAAATGCTCCCTCCCCATTCTTCCTGTTCCCATCCTCCCAGTTTACTACCCCCCAAATCTATTCAATTTCTCCTCACCAGAGAGATCTATACATCCCCACTAGAGAACTCCTGGTTTCTTAGCCTCTCAGAGTCTGTTGGTTGTAGCTTGATTATCCTTTACTTAATAGTAATATCTATTTATTAGTGAGCACATATCATGTTTGTCTTTCTGGATCTGGGTTGCCCAGAGAAATAGCTCTCAAGTTAAGAACATTGAGTCAAAGGACCTGGGTTTAAATCCCAGACCCTAATTACCTATAACTATAGATCTAGATGACCAGATTTCTAGCAATACTGGCACATGGCTTCAATCCCAGCACTTGGGAGACAGAAGCAGGCAGATCTTTGTGAGTTCAAGACCAGCCTGATCTACAAAGTCCATAATTTTGGATTCATATAGCCAGACAACAGACTATCAAATCAGAAGGTTGCTTTTACAGATAAGTTGTTTTAAACAGCACAAATAATTTTATTTGAAACATATACAGGAAAAACTATTTGTTTGCAAATTTAAAACTTTTCAGCCTTTGAGTCAAATAATACAGTTAATACCTCAATATCTACTCTATGTCTGTCATTGTGCTAGAGAATAAAATTATATTCACACAGAGGCTGAAGATGCTGTTTTGGTACACATATTTTCAGTACTAATCACAATGATAATGTTTTCTGTCTCGGAGGATAGTGAAGAGAATGGTTCTCTAGATTTTCCCTGACAGAAAGCTTTGTACATGGGTTCAGAGATTTCCAAAAAATTATCTGTCTGTTTCATGCAATTCTTTTCACAAACTTACTGGGTTGTTTTGTTGTTATCCGAACCTAATGTTTGGTTTCTAAACTTTATATGAAGCTTAGGATCATGAAACAGTTCTTAAATGATGACAAAAGTGGAGATGATGCTGCTGGATAGCAAAATTTATTGTAATATTGTACTTTGCAAAATACACTTGTACTTGAATGGAGTACATTCACCCATGCCTGTAATCCTAGCACTCATTTACAGAGTGAGTTTGAGAATATCTTGGGATACACGAGACTCTGTTTTAAAACTTTTTTAAATAGATTACAAAATTATTCAGGGAAACAGAAATTAGTTTAGCGATAAATTGACATATTTATAAATACTGATCTTATTATAAAGGTGCATTTCAAACCAGTGGAATAAATACTGCAAAAAGTAATTAAAAATATTTCTCTATATATTATATTCCAAAACAAACAGCATAATTAGTAACAAAGATATAAACAGTAAATGTACCAAATAGTATGTGAAATTTGTCTTTAATTGGTGATATGTAAATGTCATAATAGGCCATGCAAAGCATAAAATACAACCATGATTTATAAACAAACACATTGAAATCAGTGAAGGTGTTCAAGAACAATATTTAAGTCAGCTCAAATTTAAGGTCCATAAAAGCAGAAGATGCTTTCAAACTACACATACCAAAGATTCTTTGCCCATGTTTATATAAAGAAATTGTACAGAGTATTATCAAAAATTGATATATGGCCCAGTATACAGAAAAATGTTTACATAATAAGATGTCCACCAAGTATATGTAGGTGGCTAAACGTTAGCTAAGAAAAGTGACAATATGAATTCAAATAAAATGTCATCTTATGTTACCATGATAGTTGATATTTTAAAATACTGATGGAAAATAATAAGAATATATCAAACATTTGAAATATTCCTAAGTGGCTGCTGAATATGTAAATATTCTTCTGCTGAATACTGACAGCATATTCTGAAGCAAAATATGTAACATAACCTGTCTGTCAGCATTCACTCATTTGTAAACAGTCAAGGCAGGTACTTGTGAGTAAAAAGCCATAGATCAGAGTAGTAGTTAATGTATTTGTAGTCCAGTAAGTAGTGTCCAGTAATTCAGAGTAGAATACTACTCATAAAGAAATATAGGAGAACTGCCCTGTGGAGTGTCATGGAGAAAACTGACACAGACTGGAATAAGTGAATGAAAACACTGAATCTATTGTTATAAAGTTATGAACAAATCTTGGAGTCACACATCTGAGTGTCAGTGAGAAATCGATAGGAGGTGTTTGGTTATGACTCCCTGAAACAAGGCACAAAGAGATTAATAAAGTGCAGAGAATGCACCATCTTAAAGATTGGATTTTCTCAGCAGCATTTTTCATAATAGCCAAAACCTGAAAACAACCTAGATGCCTCTCAAATGAACAATGGACTAAAAAATCATAGTATATTTACACAATGGAGTACTACTCAACAGGGAAAAAAAAAGACATTCTGAAATTTGCAGACAAAAAGATGGATCTGGAGAGTATCATCCCAAGTGAGGTAGCACAGATCCAGAATGGTATACATGGTAGGTACTGACTCATAACTGGATTTTAGAACTAAAGCAAAGGATAACTAGGCTACAATCCACAACCTCATGCTCTCCCCTCCCCATACACACCTCCAGCAGCTAGGTAACAGGAGGAAGTTAAGAGAGACATCCATAGATCCTTCTGGGAAGGGGAAATATAGAGAAGATCTCCTAAGTAAATTGGAATCATACTGGTGTGTGTGGGGGGGCAAGGAGAGGTGAGAAGAGGATATGAGAGAATGGATAGTTAAGAGAAAGCAAAGAAGTAGATTCCAAAGGGAGCCAATGTAGGATTAGAAAGAAACCTGGTGCTAGGGAACACCAAAGAACCTACAAGATGAGCTCAGCTAGGACTCCAAACAATAGTGGACAGGGTACCTAAGCTGGCCTTTCTCTATTATCATATGAATGACTACCCTAAATGAAGGCAGATGCAGAGATTCATGGATACTTATAGCTAAACACCAGGTTGAGCTACTGGACTAGCTGAAGAGAGAGAGAAGAAATTGCATGAGCTGATGGGAAAAATCGGGATTATGATGGGAAGACCCATGGACTTGGCTGTCCTGTGCTGTTGGGGGCTTGCAGACTCTAAAATGACAACTGAAGAACCTTTATGGAACAGATCTGGAACCTCTGAAAGTAGATGACAGTCAAAAGGCATGAGTAGTTTGTGGAGCCTTTTGCATTCTGACCAGAACCTATCCCTGGTGTATGAACTGGCTTTTCATATCTTATGCCTTGCAGAGGAACACCTTTTCCAGCCTTAATACTTGGAGGTGGGATTCACTCCTACCCCAGTTGGATATGCCAGACTGAACTGACTCACCTTGGGATTTCTTGCTCTCTCTGAGGAGTGAAGGGAGAATATTGAGAAAAGGAATGTAGTGGGAGCAGCAGTGGCAACAATTTAATTTTTTTCCCCTGAATGTGCTCATTCTACAATAATTTTGGTAAGTCTTCAAGTTGGATGGAATTTGAAGAAATTGATTGAATGTCCCTGTAAACAATGTGGCCTGGAGCATGCAGATTATGTTGTTGGTTTTTCTACCAGTCAAGAACATTTTTGTGTGTCTTAATACTTAGCAATGTAGGTCCCCATACTACTCTCACAACACAGAGTTTAGTATTATTATTTGTGAAGAAAGGCAACAAATTGTAAATTTCATTCTCCAAAACAACTGGTAGCTACCTTCTACTGCCATTCCGTTATTTTAGCGCAACTGAAGTATAGGAGCGGTTTCACAAGCAAGGTCTTCCAATGGTGGCTGCACCAAATATGATTTCAAAATAAGATTTATGCATAGAAGTTGGGTTGGTTCCCCATTCCTAGGAGTTTGTAAGGAGTATTAGTAGATATCCTTTATTAAGCATTGTCAGGTTTTATCACTGGCCAAGTTTTACATTGAAGTAACTCTTTCACTATATGAGATAAAGGTAAACTATGAGGCTAAAGGATTGAAAACACTCTGGAAAAACATAAATTATACTTCAAAACAGGAAAAATAATATTTTGTTATAATATTGCCAGAATAAAATACAGTGAACTGTAAAGTTTATAAGTAACAGAATTTTAGTTACTATGGTTTTGGAAGCTTGGAAATCTAAAATCATGGTATTGTAAAACCTGTGTCAAGCAGTTTCTTATTATGATCTCACCTGCTGTGAGTTGTTTACATGGTAAAATTATCTACCAACTAGTTTATGTCTTAAGCCATCACGTTGGGGTAAGAATTTTACCATAGGACCTAAAATACTTAAATATTCAGCCCATTACAAACATGAAAATTACTTCTTTGGTTGGGAATACTACAGTATTTTATATTTTTACTAAGTTCATACAATATTTAATTTTCTTTTATGTACCTGTATCCTGAATGTGTGATTACACAATCACAACAAAAAATGTTATAAACGTTAACGTGAACATGTAATCATTAGCTGATGTTCAATTTAATAATAAGAAAATGCCAAAGTGGGGAAAAATATACATTTACATTTGAGCCATGCCTGGAGAGTCCCAACTTGTTTTCTCTTTTTGACTCATGGATACCATATTCTGATTAACTGTTTGATCATCTGTGAGCATCAGGAAGAGAGGTATGATATAGATTTCCCATGTGTGGCTGAGAACTATGCAGTCTCTAATTCTCTGTACCTTAAACGATTGTGGGTCTCTGTGATAATTTTCCACTTCTAGAAAATAAGCTTCTGTGATGAGGTTTCAGATACTAAATAATATACAAGTATACCAATAAGTCATAGCTGTTACACGAGATTTCTGACCCCGTTCAGGCCAGAGTTCTGACCTGTTTGTGCTGTTCCCGTCCCCTAAAAATGACTCAGATTTGTATATTAATTTCATCCTGTTTGGCCTAGGTCACATTGCTAGCTAGCTCTTTCATCTAAATTCAACCCATTTCTATTAATCGGTTTTTCTTCGTAGCCCGTGGCTCATCTGTATTCCTGCATGCTTCTTCTTTGGTGGCTGGATCAAGTCTCCCTTAGTCCACCCTCCTTCTCTTGCCTATCCTCTGATTCCTCCACCTACTTCTATGGTGTCCCTCAAAGGCCAAAACAGTTCCTTTATTCAATGAATGATATTCATGACCTACAAACATTACCACATCAACTAGCAGTCAGTTTAATGTGATGGCCATTTAACAGAATAATAGTAACAGGTCCTCCTCTCAGTCCTATAACCTGATTAAGCATAGCTTCCTGATGCTGATAATAGTGCTAGATATGGACTTCTTCTTATGAAGCAGCATTTAAATCCAGACAGAAAGTGTTTATTTATTTCCGTGACATTGATTCTACTACTGAAACAATAACCCTGTCTTGCCAGGTTGGACATTACTATAGTTCATAGAGATCACACTTGAGTGATATTAATGTCATGCATCATTTTGGCTTTTCCATGTTTTTTGATTAAAGTATGTGATGTCTTCAGCAGTTGGATCTAATCATCAAGTTCTCAGGTGTTAATATTGGTAATAGGCTGTAATATTTTTGTGTGAGAAGATATATAGGAACTCACTGGTCAACAAATTTAAAAGACATAACCTGTTCAAAGTACCTGTTATCCCATGGTGTCTAGTAGGGGTGTTGTGCTACTTCATTATAGGGTAACTTCATTTAAGCTCTTTTATATATGTATATGTACAACTTTTAGGAGGATTCTGTAGTATTAGGTTTGTATATGACTTTTTAAAAAGTTTTTTAGTGTTAATTATATGCCTCCTCACATTCCCTGCTTTTCCCTAGCTCTGCCAATCAGCTTTTTTGCTTTGTTTTTCCTTTGTCCCCACACTAATATCAATGCATTTACTTTCCCATACCTTGAAGTCCCATTTCTTTGGCCCCTTACTAATTTTATGCCCTCTATGATTATTTCAATTGGAGCACACATACTTAAAGATTCAAACCTAACATCCACACATGAGAAGAAACATGAAACATTTGTCTTCCTGGGTCTCTATGTTCTTATTCAAAATAATTTTTTCTTGCTCCATCTGTGTACCTGTGAATTATGTAAATTCATGTTTTAAATAAAAATTGAAATCACTTTACTAAGATCAAACAGCTACTACATAGTACATATAACTAACCCTTAGAGCAGCAAAAATTACTCCGAAATGTAGAAAACCACATACAAATTAATAACAACCAATAAGAACCTTGAACATGTTTTTATTACTTTATTTACTGTCTACTTGAGACCCTGGATTTTATTATGTGGAATCAAACATTGTATTTGTGTCTGAAATGCAATGTGTCCTGGATATTCATTGTCTGGTCATGTTCTTTGTGCTTAAATTCTTCATTAGTTTCCAATATCCATTTTTTATAATGATACAATGTGGTCAAGGATCATTTGAGAATTTCACACATGTGTTTTCACTCTAGTCATTCTCTACTCCTCCCACAAAATCCATCCATGCCCTCCTTACCCCTCTGGAGAGCATGCCTTTGTCTTTTAGAAGTGATTGTTTTGCAGAAGGCATCCTGATCCCTGTTCTCTTTCCCCAACATTCAATATTTCCTGAGCTTTGGTTTGAAGGTTGCATTGTAAATGTATCAATTGAGGGTGCACAATATAATCTCAGTTGTTCTCTGTGTTTTGACCAGTAAGTAATAGCTTTAGTAATGATCTCCTTCTGCTGCAAAAAGAAGCTTCATTGATAATGAGTGAGAGCTATACTTATGTGCAGATGTAAGAATAAGTCTCAAAAATAAAACTAAAAATTATACTGATTTAGTTAGGTAGCAGAACCTACTACTGCTAGTTTCATTTTTCTTAACAATCATATAACATTCCACTGTGTAAGTGTAGCATATTTTTATTGCCCACTTACTAGTTAAGAGACATCTAAGCTGTTTCAAATACTGGCTCTTCTGAATAGAGAAGACATGAGTATGGAGAACAATTGTCCTTCCTTTCTAATAAGAATTAGTCATTTTCATTGCTTTGGAGATTTGATATCTTAATGGTTATGTTACATTTTTGCAAGCCTATGATATATATTACATCCTCAGTTATATTTTCAGCTTATTTTAGGCAATTTTCAGTTTTAGGTGATGTGAAGAACTAAATGAATTGCTATTGAAAGATTAAGAATAAAAACTCAGAGCAGAGTATTTCCCTCAACAAAGGAAATTATTAATTAGCAAATGAAACTATGTTGAAAATTAATTTGTTAATTACTTTTGCCTAGAGCTTTCTTATCTTCTCAGAAAGACTGGCATTATGATGAGCGGGTGTGTGCCTGTAGAATTTTTTTTTTATTTATAATTTATTTTCCATGATGTTATCTCATAAAAAATCTTCTATTTGGGATAGCAAAACAAAACAGAAATGTGACTAGTGTTTAAACTAACAGCATGTCAGTATTCTTCCAGTGAAAGGCAGGATGAGTGAAAGCCTTTGCCACTTTAAGGCACAACATATGAGAGATCTTTTCTCTGCTACTTGCAACCTTGCAAGTGTAGCTTTCTGTCTTGCTTCACTTTGATATGTCCCACCAAAAATGATTCAAACAAAACAGAACAGAGAAATTGTAACATAAACTCAAAGTGGTTCTGCAAAAGACCTGCATAAACTTAAGTCAAACAAAATCCCTGTAGAGAGAGAAGAGTTGGGCATGAAATCCCTCATCTGCTTGAGTAGATATTTAGAAATTATAACTTCTGGGAGAGTAAGATTTAGTTTCATTTAATACTGTGGCCCCAGCAGGTTAACCAGGCTATAGTGAATGACCACAAACAAGAATATAAGTGCAGTACAAATTGGACTTAATAGATTTAAAATAAATGAGGATATAAATTAGGTAGGTAGTTATGGGGGGTTAGATATAAAAGTACTTGGAAAAAGAGGGGTTGAAAATGGTAGAGAAATATATACTCTTAAAGAATTAATAAAATATTTTAAATTAAATAAAAATCTGAGTTTACATTTTAAGAGAGATATTTTTAATTGGTATCACATTGAAAACTCATAATCACACATAAACATCATAATTTGTTTAACTTATATAACTTTAGAATTTTTACCAGATGATTGGTTTGTTCTTTTAATTAATTATTAAAATTGTTTCATTTATTTCATGAGATTTTTCTATTTTGTGCAAAGTTTACAAAGTTTGGAAGCCATTTGTTGTGTTTAATCAATCTTTGTACAATGGCTAATGATTAAGAGGCCAAGGTGGGTAAAAACTGGAAATTTGTCAAATAGGCAGTATGAAGGAAGAGCATTGACTTAGAACTGGAAGACCAGATCTGAGTTCTGGATCACTCGTTATGCATAGACGTATGGTTTTCATAGAAGTTAAAAGGAACCATGGGTCACTGTGAATACACACAGTGATTTTGCCTACTTATTCCTCAAAAAGTTGAAGTGATTTAGTAAACAGGATGTGAGAAACAGCATTAAATTTGAGGCAACCAAAATGGATTGATATAATTGGAAAGAGGCTGGTGAATAAAACACCACAATAGAAAATAAAGAGAAAGAAAGCAACTATGATCTAATTTATAGGTTTTCCTACAAACAGCAGGGTAACTCGAGGGAATGATGACAACAGACATTCATCAAAAGTTAATGTAAGCAAATATAAAATAAGAGACTCTCTTTAACTGTCCCGGGGTCAAAGAGGGTTTGGTTGTTATAACTTGTTATAACTGACTTTGTAATTTATGGATATAGAATAGAAGATGCCTATTGTCTTGTTTTATATTTACAAACACTTTCTATGTTTTACTAAAATTTTTATTTTTAATTAAATAAATTCTGATCACAGCTTCTCCTCTCTTAATTCCTCCTATGTCCTCCCCATCTCCACACTAATCTAATCCATGCTCTTTCTTTCTTGTCTCTTTTTAGAATACAAAACATTGAACAAATAAGCAAACAAACCAAACAAACCATAATAAAAAAGGAAAAAGCATACATACACACTTAAGCTAACAAACAAATGCATAAAACACAAAATTTGAAATCATAATATGAAACCAAAAGACCAGTAATACAGAAAGAAATGCCCAAATTAAACAATATGAGATAAAATGTCATCAAAATACCATTGAACTTGTTTTGTGTCAGCCATTTTCTCCTGAACATGGGGCCTGTCTTTAATTAAGTGTGATTAATGAATTCAGTAAGAGGTCAATATTTTTGCTTGCAATTAGATATAAAATGAAGATAGCTTTTTGGATAGAAATAGGAGCCTGTGTCCATTTTCCACTCAGTGCTGAGATCATGTCAATATTTAGCCTCCAAAAACATGAGTAAAAATATATAAACCTTTAATTTGTGGAGAAGAAAGAATGATCTGATGTGGTGGGAGGGGGAAGGGACCTTGAATAATAATATACAAAGTGTGACTTCTTTGTTCATGATAATAATAATAAAAGGGGAAAAAAACAAGACAAAACAAAATATATATATAAACCTTTACTTTCTTTATGAAGATTTTTTTTAAAAAAAATTGAAATAGGTCCAAAAGTATTAGCTCAACTATGTTCATAGCATTATTTGTAATAGCAAGAACCTGGAAACAACCTAGATTTCCCTCAACTGAAGAATGGATTAACAAACTGTGTTACATCTACACAATGGAGTACTACTCAGCAGTAAGAAAAAATTATATTCTAAAATTTGTAGGCAAATGGATGGATTTGGAGAATATCCTCCTGAGCAAGGTATCACAAACTCAGAAAGATAAGCAGAGGATGTACTCACTCATTAGTGGTCTCTAAACAAACAAATAAGAAAAAAAGCCAAGCATGCCCAAGCTGCAAACCACAACCACTGAACAGCTTGGGATCAGAAACACCCTGGACTGACCCTTCGGATCCCACTCCAACTATAGGAACACCTGACTCACTCTTGAGGGAGGGGGGACAAAACTGGATTTGCCAGGAGTGGAGACTGATCTAAGCATTATTGGGTCAGTGGGACCATAGGACTGTC
>PVIH01027182.1:0-17368 GCA_004025045.1 Sigmodon hispidus | reverse complement strand
TGTGTGTTTATGTGTGTGTGTCTGTGTGTTTATGTGTGTGTCTGTGTGTTTATGTGTGTGTCTGTGTGTTTATGTGTATGTCTGTGTGTTTATGTGTGTGTGTGTTTATGTGTATGTCTGTCTATGTGTGTCTGTGTGTTTATGTGTTTGTGTGTCTGTGTGTCTGTGTGCTTATGTGTGTGTGTGTCTGTATGTTTGTGTGTGTGTGTGTCTGTGTGTTCATGTGTGTTAATGTGTATGTCTGTGTATGTCTGTGTGTGTCTGTGTGTTTATGTGTGTGTGTATTTATGTGTGTGTGTTTATGTGTGTGTGTTTATGTTTGTGTGTTTATGTGTGTGTGTATTCATGTGTGTGTGTCTGTGTGTTTATGTTTGTGTGTTTATGTGTGTGTATTTATGTGTGTGTGTCTGTGTGCATGATCGCGCACTCATACTGCAGAGGGTGTGGAGTGGCTAAAGGACATCTTGTGCAACTCCCTTGTTCTCTCGGTACCACATGGGCCCAGGGACTGAAATCAGGTTGTCAGACTTCACAGCAGGTTCCATTACCTTCTGAGCTGTCTTGCTGGTCCATCCAGTGCCTCACCCCCACCTAATAGTATGTCTTAGATAGCATCCATAATATCACATGTAGATATGTCTCTTTCCTTTTAACCATGGTACTCTATTTTATTTCCTTTTTCCTTTTATATTCAGTGGAGTGTGTTCATTAAAACTCTCACACAGTTCTTTATTCTTCTGTTTCCACGCCACTCCCTATGCCCCAGTGCTTGCAAACAGAAGAATCTGGTTCTGGTCCAGCTGGATATTATCCTGAGATTCCTTATCCCAGTGTAGATTGGTTCCTTCTGAGCTGGGATCTCACTGCCATATGAATTTCCCTCTTGTTACAGGCCAAGGGCCATCTTGCCCAGAGCAGGGAAAGGGGTGATTCAACTCTTTGAAAAGGTGCCATTTATACTCTTTAACCTCCCCCTACACACCCACAAACCCAGAACAACACAGACGGGAGTCAAAAACCCCAGAGGCCTCCTACACCATGAAATTCTTTGCAGAGCATCCTGCGGTTAATGAGTTAGTTCACACATGCTGGCCTCTTCCCCAGCTGTCTGCAAAATAAAAATCAGAGCACAAGAGAAGATGCGGGGAGACACAGGGTAAGGAAAACCAGAAGTCCTGGCTAGGAGGGGTTGATCCTTCCAAACCAGAAGGGGGGTGCTACCAGCCTGGAGCCAGCTGGCTAGGACAAGAGACATTAAGTGGGTAGAGACGCAAGGGCTTCTTCTCCATCTAGCTTCTTCATCTCTAGGAGGCTGGCACACCTAGTGTGACTCTTGCTCAGAGAAAAGGGTGGTTATCGGAGGAAACTTTGGCTTGTGAGTTGGTAAAAGGCAAATGTTTAAGTCTCTAATTTAACAAAGCTGTGAATCTAAGATGAAGGGATTTACTTGAGGTTTTGAACTTCCTACACAGCATACTCGGAGCTTGAATATATTCTGCACTATATTATATAACCCCAGGCTCCTGGAGTGCTAGGACATGGGGATAGCTTCACAGGACAGCTCGCAGGAACAGGGAAGGAGACAGCAATCCTGACATCTGGCAGTGAGTTCTGGCAGCAGCCCCGAGAGTCCCAGCTATTGCAAGACTAGCCGTTCTCAGTGCTACTGGGTGTTTTCATCCAGTACTGGGGATTTGATAATGACCACCATCCATCGAACACATATTGTATGTTGCATTATATGCCTTTGACACTTTTTTTGATGTGGGTGTGTGGTGCTTGGAATTGGATCTAGGGCCTTGAGCATGTTTAGTGAGTGTTCTGTGAATGAGCTGTATTCTCAACCTCCTTGCACACAGTATTTTTTTAGTTTTAAAAAATTTTTTATTTATAGCTGGGTGTGGTGGTGCGTACTTTTAACCTTAGCATTGGAGAGGCAAAGGCAGATCAACCTGGTCTACAGAGCAGGTTTTAGGAAAGCCAGGGCTCTGTTACACAAAGAAACCCAGTCATGACAAACAAAACAAAACAGAATTTTATTTACATACATGGGTGAGTACCTGCAAATCTGTATATGTACAGATTCTTAAGAACATAGTACATTGGAGTGAGGCATGCTAGTATGCATCTTTAAGCAAGAAGCAAATGGAGCTCTTGGAATTAGTTCAAGGCCATCCCGGTCTACATAATAGAGTTCTAGGCTAGCCAAAGCTACATAATAAGACCCTGTCTCAAAATTAAAAACATAATGACACCAGATATTTTAATTGAATTTTATTTTATGTGCATTGGTGTTTTGCCATGGGTGACAGGTCTCCTGGAACTGGAGTCACAGACAGTGTGAGCCGCCATGTGGTTGCTGGGAATTGAACCTGGGTTCTCTGTGAGAGCAGCCAGTGCTCTTAACTAATAAGCCATCTCTTCAATCCCCATAATGTCAAATTTTTATTCTCAATGGGGAAATAAGATAGTTGATAGCAGAGCCAAGATTTCAACCCAGGATATCCTGACTCTAAGGGCCATGCACAAACCATACGATTTATCACACACTTCTTACTCTAGACCAAATTTTTATTCTCTAGTCGGTCTTTTAGGGGCAGGGGTAAGTAGTGGAGATTGTTCCCAGGGTCTCTTTAATGCTAAACATACACTCTGTTGTTGAACTCTACCATCATCTCTCCTTACCGAGTTCTGAGAAGAAGACAAAAGTTCTTTTAGGACCAGATGGACTCATCTGGAAACAAGACATGTGTGCAAATTGCTTCCTCCTCCCTCTCTGCCCAGGCTGGACCATGACATCACATAATAGAAGCTGTTTTTCTGAAAAGAACCCAGGCCAGATTTACAAGAATGACACGCAGACAGCGTGACTGAGAGGGACCATGGCCAAAATGACCACAGCATACGCCCAGCAGTGCTCAGAACACAGCTAGTCCCTCAGCACCTGGGGCTGACTCATTGTCGCTCTCAGGATCCAATGCCAGATGCGAAGATTGCTGTGACTCTCGCCCTGTCCCTCATGGCTGTCCTGTGAAACTATCCTCAGGAATACAGTCTCATCCTAGCATCCCTGGATATCATATAACAGAGTATACCACACTGATTTACCAAGTTCTGGGGATGCCAAGTGAGATGCCCAAAGTGTCACACAACTTGCTTTGTACGAACTGTGACTATTAAATGTGGTAGTAACTCAGGGGCTGGAGAGATGACTCAGCTGTTAAGAGCACCGTCTGCTCTTCCAGAGGACCCGGGTTCGATTCCCAGCACCCACATGGTAGCTAACAACTGTCTGTAGTTCCAGTTCCAGGCAAACACCAAGGCAAATAAATAAATAAATAAAGTTTAAAAAAAAATGTGGTAATAACTCACATTTTAGAGGAGGAAGCTGGAGCTCAGAAAAGTTAGATAAACTGAGGCTGGAGGTTAAGAGCACATATTGAAGCTTAGTTCCCAGCACCCACTTCAACAGCTCACAACCTCCTAGATGCAGGGAATTTGATCCTGTGAGCATCTGCACTCTCTCTCACACACAGACACACATCATTTAAACGTAGTAAAAATAAATCTTTAATCTCAGTACTTGGGAGGCAGAAGCAGTTGAATCTCCGTGAGTTCAAGGCCAGCATGGTCTACATAATGAATTCAAGGACAGTCAGTGCTGTGTAGAGAAACCCTGTCTTGCTGGGTGTTGGAGACACATGCCTTTAATCCCAGCACTTGGGAGGCAGAGGCAGGTGGATCTCTGTGACTAAGAGGCCAGCCTGGTCTACAGAGCTAGTTTCAGAACAACTAGAGCTACACTTTTGGTCTTGAAAAGTCAACCAAACAAACAAACAAAAAATGACAACAAAACGCATTCAGTGGACAATGAAAATGAATAAATCCAACATATCCTAAGCATATATGAAACTAATGACCCCATACATGCTTAACATACAGTATCTGTAATACAAGCTTAACTAATATTATAAAAGACAATATGTTTTTCCCATCTACTAAATGCGTATTAAGAATTAAAATGTGGGGGGCTGGAGAGATGGCTCAGAGGTTAAGAGCAATGACTGTTCTTCCAGAGGACCTGAGTTCGATTCCCAGCAAAACCACATGGTGGCTCACAACCATCTATGATGAGATCTGGTGACCTCTTCTGTAAAAAACTGTATGCATGGGGCTGGAGAGATGGCTCAGCTGTTAAGAGCACCGTCTGCTCTTCCAGAGGACCCGGGTTCGATTCCCAGCACCCACATGGCAGCTAACAACTGTCTGTAGTCCCAGTTCCAGGCAAACACCAAGGTAAATAAATAAACAAAGTTGTTTTTTTTTAAAAAAAAAACTGTATGCATAATAAATAAATAAATCTTTAAAAAAAAAAGAATTAAAATGTGTTTGGGTGACAAGCTGATAAGGGGTGGACTTGTTATGGTTACTCGTTGCATGAACCCTAATTGATTTTATAATAAAACCCAGAGCCAGACATTAGTTAAAGATGAAAGATCAAGGAGACAGAGGAACAAGCCCCTAGAGAAACTTCTGAATCCTCAGGCTGAAAGGGGATGATCCTGTCTCCATGTCTCCTCAGACTACATACCTCTGAGTTCTCAGCCAAAAGGGAAGGACATTGAAGGTGAAACTCCTGTCTCCTCCTGCTTTATTTCCTTGCTCTGCCCAGCCATATCACTTCCAGTCTCAGCCTTCCCAGTGCTGAGATTAAAGATGTGTGTTCACACTACCTGGTCTCTGTGCCCAACTCTGTGGCTGGCTCTGTCCTCTGATCTCCAGGCAAGCTTTATTCCTTAGAGGACACACAAAATATCACCACAGTTAATCATCATTGTCAACTTGATTAGACTTAGAAACACCTAGGAGACATGCCCCCCGAGGCATGTGTGAAAGTTTCCAGAGAGGTTTAAATGAATAGGAAAGACCTAGTGTGAATGTGGGTAGTACCATCCCATGGGTTGGGGTCCAGGACTGATCCAAAAGGCAAAAAGAAGTCAGCTAACAGCATCAGCATTCATCTTGCTTCCTGACCATGTGGGCAATATGACCAGCTGCCTCTCCAGTCCAGATCAGCCATGCCCTTCCTATCATGATGGACTGTACCCCCCAACTGTAAGCCAGAAATAAACCTTTTTCTTCTTAAGTTAATTTTGTCAAATATTGGGTTATAGCAATGAGAAAAAGAAAGCGATTTTGGAGGTGTTAAAAGTTTGAATGTGAAATGTTTCTCACAGGCCTACATGTTGAAAACTTGATTCCTAGCTGGTGGCACACCTCTGGGGGATTCTGAAAACTTGGGGAGAAATGAATGCTGATGCTCAGCTTTCTGCTTTTTTCCTTTCCTACTTTTTCTTCAATCTTGGACCTCAGTCCATTCAATGGTGCCATGTGGAATATTCCATTGCACTGTGTCATTGTGATTGGTTTAATAAAGAAGCTGACTGGCCAGTAGCTCTACAGGTAGATATTAGATAGAACTGATAGACAGAAAGAGACGAGAAAGAAGGGGAGGAGTCTTTCAGGAGTCTCCAGGAGATTCAGAGGAAGCAGGAGATGAACTTGCTGTGTTGAAAAAAGGTACCGAGGGCTGGAGAGATAGCTCAGCGGTTAAGAGCACTGACTGTTGTTCCGGAGGGCCTGAGTTCGATTCCCAGCATCCACATGGCAGCTCACAACTGTCTGTAATTCCAAGATCTGACACCCTTACACAGTTATACATGCAGGCAAAATACCAATTCAAATAAAAATAAAAATAAATATTAAAAAAGTACCAAGCCATGTAGCAGAACATAGATAAGAAATGTGGGTTAATTTAAAATGTGTTAGCAAGCCTGAGCTATTTGCCGAGCATTTATAATTAATAATTAAGCTTTTGTGTGGTTATTTGGGAACTGGCTAGCAAGAAAGAAAAGTCTGCCTACAATGCCACACACATTCAGAATTGGTTTTCTCTCCTCAGTTAAACTTCATTAAAAACATCATCAGGGGCTGGAGAGATGGCTCAGTGGTTAAGAGCACCGTCTGCTCTTCCAGAGGACCCGGGTTCGATTCCCAGCACCCACATGGCAGCTAACAACTGTCTGTAGTTCCAGTTCCAGGCAAACACCAAGGCAAATAAATAAATAATAAATAAATAAATAAAGTTAAAAAAAAAAAAAAAAAAAAAAAAAACATCATCAAAGAAGTGAATCACTAGGGGAGGACCTTTGCATGACCCTGCCCATGGTTTCCATGGTTCTCTCTGCTTCCTGGTCTACCATAAGGTCAACAGTCTCTGACACATGGTACAGCCACCATGAACTGGGCTGCTCTGTCTCTATGCTCTTCTTTTTTCTGCTGTGTTGGGCTGAAACTGTGAAACTATGAACCAAATAAAATCCTATTTTCTTAAGTTGGTTCTATTAAGTATTATGGTCACAGCAATGTACAAGTGACTAATACAGGGGGAAATATGAATAAGTTATAAGACACAAAGAACTTAGAGCAGAATTTGGCCATAGTCAGTGTGTATAATATTGCTGCTGCTGCTGTTACCTCTGTTGTTGTGAGCATACTCTTCAGCATTAAGTAGGCTTAGGTTTGTATCCCAGCTCCATTGCTTATTTAGCTGTGCAGGGCTTTTTTTTTTTAAAGGCATCTAACCCCTCCTAGTGCATTTCATATCTAGCAAATGGGATGACTTGATGGACCTCACTGATCAGTATAGATAATGCACGTAAAGCATTTGGCCAAATGCCCTGGACTGTGTAAACAGATGTGTATCTAAATAAAAGCTACCAGTTCAGTCAGCCAAAGTGCTTACCTAGTCTGCAGCAAAGCCTATGATATCCAGCACGAGATAAAGCAGGTGTGGTAGTGCACACCTGTGGTCCCAAAACTGGGGAGGTGGAGGCAGGAAGGTCAGAAATTCAAGGTTATTCTCTGTGACTTAGCAAGTTCAAAACCAGATGGTAAGACCCTCTTTCATTAAATAAATTTATAAATGTCAAGGTTTTTTTTTTTTTAAGTTTATTTATTTGCCTTGGTGTTTGCCTGGAACTGGAACTACAGACAGTTGTTAGCTGCCATGTGGGTGCTGGGAATTGAACTCTGGTCCTCTGGAAGAGCAGTCAGTGTTCCTAACCGATGAGCCATCTCTCCAGCTCCCAAATGTCAAGTTTTTAAAAAATTAAAAAGTGACCCATAATGTGTATCACATGTGATAACAATATAACTACATTTCTAAGATATTTTGGGATCTCTCATGACTCATAATTGTGTTTTCATTATATAGTACTTCTTCTATTGTAAAGAATGCAGATTTTGGGTCAGACTTAATCCTGGTTGGAATTTCATCTCTTCTTGGACCATGTGGCAATTTCTCTGAGTTCAAGTATCCTGTAAAATGGAGATAATCATACCTATTTTTTTAATATTTATTTTTATTTTATGTGAATTGGTGTTTTGCCTGCATGTATTACTGTGTAAGGGTGTCAGATCTTGAAATTATGGACAGTTGTTAGCTGCCATGTGGATGCTGGGAATCGAACTCAGGTCCTCCAGAAGAACAGTCAGTGCTCTTAACCACTGAGCCATCTCTCCAGCCCAATCATACCTATTTTTTCAGGTATTTTGCAATTTACATAGATTTACAAACACTATAACAGATTGTTAAATGTTTAAATAAATGTGATCTCTCTCTCTCTCTCTCTCTCTCTCTCTGTGAGTGTGTGTGTGTGTTTGGGTATGTGCATGTGAGTACACATGCCAGAGAGGAAGTCAGATCCCTAAGCTAGAGTTATAGGCTGTTGAGGTATTGTGGTAAATATTCACTTGCAATATATCATACAAAGTATTAATATTTATTAAGGGGTTACATAAGCACTCATTTATACAAATGGAACCTTCGGATAATTCTTGGAGGTGGAACTGTCCCAGGATGGCTGGTTTGATTCGATCCAGGAGAAAACAAGAACAAACAGGAAGGGAAGTCGGTGTTCCTGGGTCTTGATCAATTTTGGCCATGCTCAGTTGGGGACCTGATTCTCAGAAGCTACTAAAGCTTGAATCCCACTACATTGTGGACCACCTGATGTGGGTTCTGGGAACTGAACTCTGGTCATCTGGAAGATTAGTATGTACTCTTTATTTGTAGGGGAGGGTTTCAAAACAAGGTCTCACTATGTAGCTCTGGCTGTCCTTGAACTCACTATAAAGACCAGGCTGGCTTCAAACTCAGAGATCTCCCTGCCTCTATGTCCAGAGTAGTGGGATTAAAGATGTAATCCACCATTGCCAGGCTGCAAGTCTTATACTGTAGCTTCCTAGTCTGTGCTTACAGGCACTCGTCTGCCATGCCTGGTTTATGTATTTTCTTTTTATTCATTTATGCACAATATCATGTTCTGAAAGAGATCAGTAGCAGGCTGACCCATCCTAACCTCTAGATTATCAGAGAGGTGATCTGGTAAACTGATAAACCAGGAAAGAGAAAGGGGAAGTTACCCAGCCAAGGGGAACTCCCCTTTCCTGCCTGGCTAGGATTTGTTTGTCTTCCACAGAAAGTGTTCCTTGCTGATATGGGGGTCTGTGGAGTGTCTGGCTTTGATTGGCATCTTTAGTACAGAGGAAGTGAGGAGCCCCTTAAGTCTCAGCTATTTCCTTCTGGACCAGCAGACTGGAGTCCCTAATAGATTCAGTTTCTGGCGCCACTGGTAAGAGCAGAAAGCCAGGGAGTGAATCCAGAATCATGATGTCAGAGTTAGAAGACCTCAGGGGAGGGAGGAGTTGAGTAGAGAGTTTAGAGCATGGGCTAAGGAGGCAGAATAAAGGCGCAAATCCTGTCCATACTATTTTATAGCTGTATAACCTGGGAGAAGGTTCTAGAACCATGTAAAGTGAGATAAGAATATCCCTGACTCTAAACCCAGCAGTCATGGCCTGTGCCTTTAATCCCAGCACTAGGGAGGCAGAGGTAGGCCAGAGTGAATTCTAGAACAGTCAGGGTTACGGAGGAGAAACTCTGTCCCAAAAAACAAACAAATAAACAAAAGAAGTAACAAAGAATGTCCCTGACTCTGTATAGAATGAGATGATCCTTGTAAGGCCAGGCACACAATGAAACCTTGATATTTATAGGCTGCTGTCATTTTTTTTCTAGTTCTGCAATTTCACTTGTATGGTTGAGGCCCCTGATGGCCAGACAGGAAGTGCAGCTCATTAGTTGTCCAGCTGACCAGAGAGAGCTACTTCCCAGGTGGGGCTATGCCAAAGGTGTGTCCTGAGAGATCAAAGCCCTGCTTTAACTGAGCCGAACTCTGAGAATCAGATGTGTAGCTACCCTAGCTGTGGGATGGACCTTTTAGAGTACTACAGATCAGGGTATGACTCTCCCACCCCCACTCCCCGCAAGTAGTCTCCCCGAGAGAGAGGCAATCTCTTCCTGCTGGAATTATTTATTTTGTAATTAACAAAGGCTGAGGAAGCCCTGTTTATGTTTTGGCTTGGAGGCCCCAAGCTGAAGTTTCTAACTGCAGTGGACAAGAGCTTATTGTGGGCTTGTGCTCTCTTGCTGAATCAACTGCATTCTTACGATCCCTAAGCCACTCGGGGCCAAAGGCTAAGTACCTAAGGCAGAAAGTGAGTTTTCTGAGATCAGAGGACAAAGTGTCCAGCAGCGGAAAGGCTTCGAAAATCAAACCGTGGCTCCTGGCTCCATAATGTCCAGACCTTCACTGGCTTTGGAACTGTATTGCTCCCCAAGCAGTCAGGGAGGGGGCTGGCTGTTTCACTGGTCACACCACGTCCTGGGCAGCAGCCCCAGATTCTGGTGATCTTCCTGCAGGCCTTTAGGTTGTACTTTGCTGTGTTTTCCTGTTTGGTTCCTCACTGCAGGGCGGCCTTTCTCTGCTTCTGGGTGGGAACCGGGGGAGGGCGGGTGCATCGCTCCCAACTCCCAGCTCCACAGCTGTGTTTACACTTCCCTGTTGGGGAAATCTGGGGACCAATCTTTCCACGGTCCTCTGTGTCCCCCTCCAACACTTGCTATTTAATATCCCTGGGGGCTTCACAAGGGAGGGTCAAGATGGACTGTGGGGTTGGTGTCACCGTCTGAAGGGAACTCAGGTTGGATGGAAGAGTCAGAGACGCTGTTGAGAAACCTCATCTCAGTCTCTTTCTACCAGGGATTGAGGACCAGCAGGGGATGAACCTACACTTAGTACACTTAGAATTGGCCCATCCCAGAAGGGATAGAACACATGATGTGCCATTTCTAATCACTGGGTTGAACAAAATCTTGCTTTGTGTAGGGGACGAGAGTGCCCAGAACAGGGAGTAAGAGCATCATTGGGGCCGGTGGTCAGGGACAGAACACGTTAAAACCAATACGATTATCCCGAAATACAAGCAAATTAAAGAGGATTTAAGAAAATAATCAAGTAAATAACACTCTTCTCCAGGGAGCAAGTTGAGCTGGTATTAATCAGCCTACTTGTGTTGCCAAAGTCTCGGCCAAGCCCGCCAGGATGGCTGCCAAGGCAAATGAGGCATTAGGTTTCAGAAATTAAACACATAATTTTATTTTTCCGCAATAGGGGACTTTCAGAAAAAGAACCCCGTCCTATTAGACAACTCGGCACACTGTGTTCAGTTCCTTTCGGCCCCAGAGGCCTCCAATTTAAGAGCAAGATGAGCAAAGAGAAGCCAAATGACAGTTATTCCTTTCTCTCTAGAGCTTCCTTGGGGCTGGAGCCCCAGAGGAGATTGGGGCTGGGATCCTGGTTTTGTCTTTCAAAGGTCCAGCTGCTGACCACTGGTCAACAGTTGTGTCTGTAACCGCCCATCTCCCTCTCCTCCAGCCCACTCCCACAAAGACCTGAAGCTTTGGAAAAGAAAAAGGTTCAGAAGGAGAGCTGGCCAAATAAAGGCTGGTTGATGGTATCTGGTGGAACAGGGTGAACTGAGAAAGTGCCTGGTCTCAGGAAAAATACCTGGCCTAGCAGGACAGGAGTAACACACTGGCGAACAAATTTTCCCCTAGGAACCTCATACTCACTGATAATGTGGAAAGTTGTTTTTATAGTCCTAATTGACAAGGATTACTAAACCTGTGCTTGGTCCCATGCCAATTATTATACGGAGGAAGCTGGAGTTGAGAGCCAGGCAGTGGTGGTGCCTCCTTTAATCCCTTTGGGAGGCAAAGGCAGGCAGATCTCTGTGAGTTCAAGGCCAGCCTGGTCTACAAAGCGAGTTCCAGGACAGCTAGGACTGTTACACAGAGAAACCCTGTCTCAAAAAACACTCAAAAAAATGGAGTTGGAATGGGACCCTGGGCTACCCAACTCTCATCCTCAACTTCCACACAAATCTCTCCAAATTCCTTCCTTGCCACTTCAGAAACATCCCTATAATCAATTTCCCTGTTATCTCAAGTTTTTCTTTCTTTCATTTCTGCTTTTTCTTGGCATACTTCCTAAGCCGAGGTCTCCTCTCTTGGCTTCAGCTATCATCAATATGTTGACGGTTCCCACTTCTCTCACAAGTCTCCCTGATATTCAGATCTCCTGGAGACCTCTTTAGATAACTCACATTATTTGGAGAAAGTTCGGTTCAGCCTCAAGAGGACAGAAGGCAAATAAACTAACGCCCTTTCTTAGCTTGTTCCCTGTTAAAAGCTTGTCTGACTTTATTTTATTTTTTATCTATCTATCTATCTATCTATCTATCTATCTATCTATCTATCTATTTCATTTCAGCTTCATGTTTTTCTGCAGCTGTACCAGCTTATGTTAAGCACCTGAAGTCCTTCAGACAAGATGAAGCCAGATCTATTAGCCCATCCCAGCAAATCAATAGAGGTTTATTCTTCTTTATGTTCAGGGAGCTGTCTGATCTCTTTGGTCAGTGTGGCATCCTTTCTGCTCATGAGTTCCAAGGAACTTCTTGCACATTTGGCTCAATCTCGTTTCTATGACAAAAGATTCTTCAATAATTATAAATGCAATGCAATGGTTCTCAAACTTGGCTACATGCTGTAACTACTTCAAATGCTTTTAAAACTCTGAAAGCCCATGCTGCCCCCTAGACTAATTAAACAGATTTTCTGGAGGTTGGGAGGCAGGTCTCTTTAGTTATTTGCATTCTCCAGATAATCTTAGTATGATCTTAGTTTGAGATTTATATATATACAGAAGGCATCAGAAATAAAAGAGAATATCATTGCAAGTTGCAAATACAATATAAAAGAATGTCAGATGGTAGTGGTGCATGCTTTTAGTTCCAGGACTTGGCAGGCAGAGACAGGCAGATCTCTTGAGTTTGAGGTCAGCCTGGTCTACAGAGTGGACAGCCCAGGCTATACACAGAAACCTTGTCTCAGAAAAAAAAATATAAAGGATTATTTACTTTGATTGGTTATGAACAAATACATACAAGGGAAAAGCAGCAAAGTGGCTTTTTGTTTTAAAATTTTATTTATTATATTATTGTTAGTGTGTATATGGGTGTGGGTGGGAGTGCCATAGCCATATGGATGTCTTCGGATTACTTTGTATAGTTGATTTTTCTCCTCCCACCTTTATATGGATATTCTGCGGATTAATCCTAGGTTCCTAGGCTTACACAGAATTCACCATTACCCTCTGAACCATCTCACTGGCCTAAAAACCCAAAGTTCTTTTTATTTTACTTATTTATTTAATTTACTTATTGATTTTTTTCCTCCATACAATGTTTCACTATGTAGCTCTGGCTGTCCTGGAAACCACTAGGTAGATCAGGCTGGCCTAAACTCACAGAGATCTATCTGCCTTTGTCTCCCTAGTACTGGGTATTAATCCCACTGATTGAGAATAAGACCATTACCATAGTTTAAGGCCAAATTTGAAGCAAGCTTTAATTAAATACTGACCAGATGGATGGGCTCTGGCCAGGTCCATACCCAGGACTGGAAATGGCCCAGAAACACAGTTTGCAGCAGCTTAAGAAAGAAAACCCATAATTCATTGCATTTCCCATCAGGTCCAATCAGGGGCAAGTGTCCATCCTGAAGTATTTTCTGTCTGTGAACCTCCCACCCACATGTGCTCAAGCAGAGCCATCAAACTTGTGGCTTGTTGTCTTCCATAAACAATAACCTCCAGCATTTCAGGAACTATTTGTCCTTGAGCAAGAGACTTGTAGATCAGAGGCATTTTTGTTTCTGGATCTCTAAGGCACAGTAATTAAAACTTAAATGTAATTTTGGCTTTCACAATGGGATTAAAGTCATGCACAACTATACCTGCCTCTGAAGCTTTTGATAAAGAGGCAAAAAAAAAAAAAAAAAAAAAAAAAAAAAAAAAAAAAAAAAAAAAAAAAAAAAAAAAAAAAAAAAAAAAAAAAAAAAAAAAAAAAAAAAGAAAGAAAGAAAAAGAAAAAAAAAAGAAGAGTAGGATCTGGGGAGATGGTACAGTAGTTAAGAGCACTGGCTACCTTTCCATAGGACCAGGCAGGGTTTGATCTCCAGCACCCACATGGCTCACAATGGTCATCAACTCCAGTCCTGGGCCCTCTTCTGGACTCCAAGCACACTTGCACACATATAGTGAGCACATCCATATACTCAAGCATATATACATATACAATAAAACATACAATTTTTAAAAATTAACAAAAAATTAATTGAGGTCATATATTTTTGCCATGGACATATGGAAGTGAATCTATGCCCTTTTTATTGCATCATACTGATAAGTACTGTGGAGGCTGGCAAGATAGCTTAGGGGCAAAGGCACTTTCTACCACGACTGACCTGATAACCTGAGTTCTGTCTCTAGGACACACATAGTGGAAGAATAAAAACAACTTCTGAAAGTTGTTCCAAAGGAGCACCACAGCAAGTATTAATGCATACACACAAATAAATAAATTAAAATACTTAAAAAAAAAAAAAAGAACCCGATAAGGATACCTCTCATTCCCGGTGATTGTTTCTTTTTCTTTCTTTCTTTTTTTTTTGTAATGTTTCTTACCTCTTTCTTTTCTCTTGTAATATTATCTTTCCCAAGCAGTGGTGGTGCACATCTTTAATCCCAGCACTCTGGAGGCAGAGGCAGGTGGGTCTCTGAGAGTTTGAGGCCAGCCTTGTCTATAGATAGAGTTCAAGGACAGGCTCAGGACAGGCTCGAAAGCTACACAGAGAAATACTGTCCCCTCCTCCAAAATAAATTCCTTCTGGAGAGGTTTTAAAGAAATTACTGGGACTAGATGTGGTGGTGAATGCCTTTAAGCCTAGCCTTCAGTGTATTTGTAATATTTTGCTTTCCTGTATGTCTGTGCATCGCTTGTGTGCCTGGTGACTGGAGGCCAGAAGAAGATGTCATATCCCCTGGGACTGAAATTACAGATTTGTGAGCCTGGGCACTAGGGGTGCTGGTAACTGAACCTGGATCCTTTAGAAAAGCTGTTGGTGTGTCTTCCCCACCCCCTCCATTCAACTCTCCAGATCTGTGGGAAGATATTTTGATACAAAGTTATATATTTTTAAGTGAAGGAGACACTAGCAGAAATAGATGCACCAAATATGGTTAAAAGAAGAATCTAGAGCCCACAGGTATTTGGGGTGTCGGTAGACGGGAGGTATCTGAATGAAGACATTCTACGCTGGCTTCAAAAACTTGAGATGTGAGTTGTCCTAAACACAGTTGGGGATGGTACGCTGCTGAATAAAATCGTCTAGAAGGCAGCCCTGGCTCCAGGACGATTTCTCCAGACCCTTTCCTTTCTTCTGACAGTACCACTTAGGAAAGCGTCCTATTAGGGTTCCACCGACATAGTTTAAACACACACCTGCGAAGAAGGAAGCCCAGGTGATCCACGCGCAGAATGCGCACGCGCAAGGAGGGAGGGGGTGCAGGGCGGGGCCGCGGCGCAGGGGCGGGGCCTCAGCGCGCAGGCGTGCTAGCCGCCGGTTCCTGCGTCTCACGATGAAGGGTGAGTGAGTAAACAAGCCGGGGCTGTGCGGTGGGTCTGGTGTCTGCGCGGTCCACAAGGCAGATGAGGCGAAGAGACGGGAGAAACCGAGAGGAAGCTGAGGGCCACGCCATTGCCTGGCCCGGGGGTAGCGCGCCCAAGGGTGCCGTCGCGAGTGCTGTGGGACCCGGGCGAGAGCGCGTGCTAGGCTGCTGGGGGCCGCGTTGCGTAGGAGGCGCGGCGGGGGCGGGTCCCAGCTGGTGGTACCCGTGGGAGGGTCGTGGTGCATCCCGGGCACCCTGACTCTTGCATCCAGGAGGGCCAGAGGCCCGGGTTGAGCTTGCGGTGGCTTTGGGCGATGTTGAGGAAGGGTTGGCCAGGCCAAGACGACGGCAGGGTGAGCATGGCTCTGAAAGCACCCAGATATAAGGGTTTAGAGGTTCCCAGGGTCGCGCAGCGCTTCCACAACATTTTGCTCCCGGAGCTGGTCACTGATCTAACCCGCCTCACTCCAGTTCCGGGTTTGAGTGAAGATTCAGCTCGTCTCTCCTGTCCCCAGAATTCTTTGGAGAATTAAACTATATAAGTGAACGTGCCCTGAAATAAAAAGGCAACGTGTTGTATTTGGGACATACTTGTCAGGAAGTAAATGTGGTGCAAAACTTTTAAAGGAATTGTTTTTAAGGTTTAATTATGTTATATGCGTGAAAGTTTTACCTGTGAGTATGTCTGTGCACTTACGTGTGTGCCTGGTAACCAGAGATCAGAAGAGGGCATCGAATCCCTTGGAACTGTAGTGAAAGATGGAAAGATGGTTACGTATCATGTGAGTGCAGGAAACTGACACCGTGTTCTCTGCAAGAGCAACAGGTGTTCTTAACCACTTTTCCTGCCCGTGGAACGAGCTTATATTGGTAAAAAAGTAACCACTGAGATGATGTGGGTGGTGGGGCACCAGGAACAGAGTAGACACAGACAGATGTTATCAGTAGAGGATGGGAGATAAGGAACGGGCATTGAATGTTTTCCCTGGCTTCTTCCAGAACTTTGTTATTTTTGAGAAACCTGTTTTCAGCCATGGGGACCCAGGTATGACACTGTACAGGAGATGATCAACTTCCAGGGACTGGGTGAATATTAGAAAAAAGGAACTTAACTAGCATAGAAACATGGAATCTGGTTGTGGTGATGCAGACCTTGAATCCCTGCACTTGGACCATCGAGGTAGGAGGCTTAGAAGTTCAGACAGGCCTTCATGAAACCCTGTCTCAAAACAACCACAAAAGTATGTAAACATGGAAGGAAGAACCATCTGTAAAATTGACTGGATGGGATATGATGTGTACATATTTAATCCCAGACTGATCGAGGTCTGTGCAGAAACAGGTAGATGTCAATTCAAGGACAGCCAGAGCATTATAGTTAGCTTGTCTTAAAAGAAAAAAAAAATTCAATAATGTTGTTGTCAAGATTTATGTTCTGGGCTGTGCCTGGTGGGACACACCTTTGATTCCAGAACTCAAGCAGATCTCTTGAGTTTCAGGCCAACCTAGTTTGCAGAGGTCCAGGACAGCCACGGCTGTTATACAGAACAACCCTGGGGGTGGCGGGGAGGTATACATTTGCTATCCTATTACAGACCTTGTGAATCAGCTTAAAGAGCAAAGATGTGTGTCTTATTAATGTACCCCAAATACCAAAAACAGTTTCCTATAGGTGATGAGTGCTTACTTCATCGTTTTGAGTAAACAAATAATATGAAAAGATATGTTCCTAATAATGCCACTGACAGCGCACATGAAGGCCAGTCATAGAACTTGATGCTTAAACATATGCATAGCTTTCGAACTCTGAAGTGTAAAGAACCTTTTCATCAGGTTGGTTACAGTGCTGCCCTTGAAATAGCTCTAGTCTAAGGAGCCTGGAATTCACATTGAAATTTTACTGGCAAAAGTCTTGTTCAGCGATGCTTTATAGTTTGAGATTGGGGGGATAACTCAGGAAGGAAGGGCTGGCAGGGAACAGAGGCCTGTGTTAGAGTGCCCAGCCCCTGGATTTGATCCCCAGCACTTGGAAAAACAAACCCAAGCCTGCTGTTAAAAAATACTTCCATTGTGGAAAGTCCCAGATCATTTTGTTTGTTTTCTTTTTTGTGCGTTTGTGTGTGTCAGGTTCCTGCCCTTAGTCTCAGTAGGTCATCATTTATCATTTAGGACTGACTCCAGTACTCCAGAGCTTAGGGTCATGGTTTTCTTTTTCATTCTTTCTTTCTTTTTTGGATACAGGGTTTCTCTGTGTAGCCCTGGCTGTCCTGGAACTCTCTCTGTAGACTAGGCTATCCTCCAACTCAACAGAGATCCACCTGCCTCTGTTGTAAGAAGTTTCTGGCCCTGCCTCCCCCCAGGTCCAGACCTGCAGTCCCAAATAAATATTC